>APFE031430534.1:247072-273091 GCA_000404065.3 Pinus taeda | reverse complement strand
AGTATTAAATTTTTATGTACTTATTAATTAAATTTGAATATAGTTATTGAATTATTATTTTACATCACTATGTTTTTAAATTGAATTTTAAAAATATTATAAAATTAAATTAAAAAAAAGAGACACTCTATTACACTTAACGCTTACACCGCTCTTCCACATTAGGTTGCAAGACCTCTCCGTACAATTATTTTAACCCCATTGAATTGTTATGTTATGGCGGCAATGATTCATCTAAACTCTTAAAGATGAAATGTATAAGATCCTTACCATGTTTAATATTTTCTAACATTGGCCACGTTGAAATGTTTAAGAGATTTAACTTGGCGATTTTAGATTAGACAAGCTATTTGATAGATTTTTCTTGCTTCCCGATTTTAAAAAATCTTCAAACATAATAAAGCTAATTTTGAAGAGATCTTTCTTGCTTCCCGATTTTAAAAATCTTCAAACATAAGCATTACAAGACTAATGTAAAAATCTTGAGCTAGCCAACTCTACAGGGTCATGCAGCTCTTTAATCCACTATTCAACCTTTTTAAAGTTTTTATTGCTAGAAAAATGCTTGAAACTTAGAGCAAATCAGCTTTGTGCCCGAGTTTGTGAAACAATATTGTTTCCAGGTTGAGCATGATACCAGGATTGCAAAAGAATATTGTTTGTTAGTCGAGCTTTGTATCCGGCATTCCAAAACAATATTGTTTGTTGGTGGGTTGTCATGTGATCTCTCATCGATGACAGGATGCTGAAATTATGTTTAGAAAAATGTTTAGCAACTCTAAGAGGAGACGAATGTACATAAAATCAAAGGTTCTAACAATGTTATGGACAATTGATAGTTGAGTATTATACAGTTTGAGTGGGCTTAATGGTTAAGAGCATGTGTTTCCTCTTAAAAGGTCACAGGTATAAAACCAGAGGGGGTAAAGTATGTATGCTTTTGTAAACTTAGCAGTCAAATTGCTCCCCGAACTGATAGTTGAGTATTATACAGTTTGAGTGGGCCTAATGGTTAAGAGCATGTGTTTCCTCTTAAGAGGTCACAGGTATAAAACCATAGGGGGTAGAGTATGTATGCCTTCGTAGACTTAGCAGTCAAATTGCTGTGTGGAGGTGGGTCCCTTGTCCCACAAACAAAGGGGTCTCATACACCAATTTAGTGTCTAGTTTGGCTGTGACCTTAAAATTGGATAATAATAGTACTAATAATAATGATTAATAAAAATTATTTTGAATGCAAAAGTAACTGGTTTTCATTATGTGCTCAAGCAAGTGATCTTGATGTTTGTTATCCTGAAAATCATGCGAGGCCTCAAAAGCATTTACATTATAACGGCGAAGAAAAATTAGTAACAGATGATAAACACATCAACATTACAGACCTTTCTACTTTGGGAAAAACCGATAATAACATAGCTAACCAACCCACAAATGAAAAGGACCACAATGGGAATCTCTACCGACAATTCCGAACAAATTCAGCCAGCACATACTTTTGCAGTGATGTTGCACTCGCATAACAAATTATTAGTAAGAAAAAATATACGCAGACATCACTCGATGCAAATGTTTTTAACTGCATAATCTCCGCAACAGAACTATTGAATCAAATGCAGTTCATGTCCGATGAGTTGTAGCAATTAACGAAGAAGGGTCTTTTTGTGTACCTAGATTCTATGCTCTTCATGAATGACGTTACCCGGCATCTATATGGCTCCCTTTCTTCTATTCTGCAGAACGCATGTCTTGATGTAGCATAGACCACAAACATGTTCCCTGTGAATACATCATTGCATGATAACTCTGCTGACCATTTATCAAAGCAAGCTTAGTTGACAAGGATCTAAGTTCTTTCTAAATATTGTTTCAGAGGCTAGCTTACTGACATCAGCCCTCAAGAATGCACCAACGAGAGCATTGTAACTCACAGTGCTTGGCTAGTACCCTTAACTGTTTATTGTGAATCATATCCATGTGCTATTTCTTTCAACAAGTGACTTAATTCTCCTATGAATTCAAAATTACAGAAATCAATCCCTGGAATAAGAACTCTCATTTTCAGAGGCCTCAACTCAATATATTTTACCTCCTTAAAAACAATCTTATCATTCTGTTGTGCTTCCGGCCGTACCCCTGTTTAAAATTTTAAACATTTGATAGAGCATTATTCGTATAATGTTTGAACTCGAGAAAACCCACATTGAACAAGTCGCTGGTCTAGGAAAGCACAAATAAGATGCATCTAACATGAGCTTATAGCTGGATTAGAATATCTTTCGTTGATTTTTCAAAGCTTGAATTTGTTTGCCACATTCTGTGGACCAGAGCTCTTATGAACATGTCATAACCCTGATCTTTTCCTTTTGAAGACCCCACTGCAAAGATGGGAAAAAAAAACCCTTAGTCCGGTCTTTAACATAAGTGTGCTGTGTCTCACTTGCCCCGTATAAAATTCCAGAAGAAATAATTATCAGCACGATTCCATCTTTAAAACAATCAAAAGTATCCATTTCCAGTCTAGAAAATGTCACTGGTGAAATCCAAAAACCTCTCAAAACTAACATCCAGGGAATTTATCTCTGGCGTATAAGGTATTTCATTTAGTTCATCCAAAATCGTGCACTCATCCTCCATTCCCCCACAACACAGAAGCCGTTATGCACAATAGCCACAAGTCATCACCCGACCATTTTTTTCTTTCAAGACCACACTCCAAGGGAATCCGTGTTTCGTTGTCTAATGTTGTCCTGGTCTCATACTGCTTACTAGAAGTGGAGGACTTTCACATTTCACCTGTCGGAAGAAAAGTCTGGCTTGTATAGTTTTGAATGTAATGAAAATCTACATTCAACCCCTCTATATATTTGAAAACCGCTAGCATTCTGCCTGCATCCTTCACATAAATGCAACATTAAATGCATCTTTGAAGACGTGAACCAACTTTCTAGAAGAAACAATTACGGGCTCCATATCTAATCATTTCGTTGAATGCGTTCACCCTTCCCAATTTGGGCAGATCCCCTATGAAACTTGTACAAGCACAATTAAAAATTTGGACTCTTCGCTGGCAGAATTCTTAGACTGATCGACAAGATTATACCCCTTTTTTAGAAAAACGTAAAACGTAAGATTATACCCCATTGTAACCAAGCAGCATTGCATTTTAACAATAGGCTTGGTTCAGCGTTTCTTGACGATGGTCTTGGTTCAGTACTTTCTTACGAGTAGAGCCGTCTCCATTCCTTCAAGCAAGAGTGGTCTCCTTGAAAAAATAATAAATCCGACCATTTCAAGATTTTCATAATGTAATACCGGGTACCGGATATTTTTGGTTTATGTCGTCTAAAAGCTTGGATGCCTCGTCAATTTTTCCCTCAGAGCAAAGCTGTTTTACAGAAAGACCATATGTCAAAAAGTCAGTTCCACAACCTCTCCTTATTATTTTGTCTTGTAATTGTAATGCTTTTTCCACTTCACCGGCCTGAAATAGAGCAGACATTACTTCAGAGTATACTCTAACATGTACAGAGAATCTACGTTCTATCATTTCCTCGAGAACTTTTGATGCCTCAAAATTTTTTCCTGCCTTCCCAAGATGATGCATGACATAGATACAACTTGCAGAACTTGGAACAACACGTTCCCTAAGCATTTGGTTCAATATCTGGGCAGCAGCTTCAACTTTCTTTGATTTGCAGCAAGCTTTGATGAGCGAAGAGTACAGAGCATATGTGGGTGAGAGGCCCTTTCTAATCATTATCTCCAGTTGATTTACCGCCTCATCCACCATACCCAACTTGCAGAGGCCCCCAATGAATGTGCTAAAACAAACTAGATCAGGCTTTTTAATCTCCATTAGATACTTCCTTGCAAGCTCCACTCTACCAGCCTTGCACAGAGCATTGATCAATGCATTCAAATTTGCAGCGAAGGGAGTAAAGCCATTTTCAGTAATTTCATTTACAGTCTCACAAGCTAGTTCTATATTGTTGGTCCTCAAGAGCCCATCAATCAAAATAGAAGAAATTGCATTGCTTGGACGATGGCCATGGTCTAACAGTTCCTTGTAAAGTATGCGAGCTTTCTCAAGTTGACTAGCCTTGCATAGGCCACCAATTAGAGTGTTATAAATAGTAGGGTCAAAGGAAGAATCCCTTATATCAATAGAATGAAGGATATGGAGTGCATCCTCGAATTTCTTTATCTTGCATAATCCAACAATTAGAGTTTTGGTGGTCCTCGTAATGACAGAGAAACCAGCATCAAGCATTTTAAGATAGGTTTGGGAGGCCCTCTCTATCTCATTGACCTTACAAAGTTCTTTGACAAGTTCACCAAGAATGGCTTGATCAGCAGCATACCCTTCATCGAGCATCCGTGTCATCAATTCTTCGGCCTCTACAGGTTTCCCTGTCCTCAGATACCCATAAATTAGAGTTTTAAATGTAAATAAATCAGGACGACATCCTTCTCTCACCATTTCATTAAATATATCATGGGCTCGATCCAGCAATCTTGCTTTGGAGAAAGCATCAATCAATGTCGTATATGTCACCACATTAGGAGAATGTCCCTTCTGCCTCATCTCCTTCAACAACTCAATAGCAGATTCTGTATGTTCGGCCTTACACAAAAATCCAACCATTTGATTGAAGGTAACCAAGCCAGGATTGAAACCTTTCTCCATAGTGATTTTGATTGCATTGAAAGCATCCACTGGCCTGTTTTCAATAGAGAGGCTACGGCAAAAACTGGAAAGAGAATGCTTTCTGATAACATAACCTGCTTTTTCCATGTCAAAAAATATAGACTCTGCCATCTCCAAAAACATCTTCTCCCCTGAGCTCTGGTGCTCCTTGCAAAGAAAAATAATTAATGTATTGCAAGCAACACGGTCTACGGTAAACCCCGCATGTTTGATACAAGAGTAAAGATCATAGGCTTTCTGCAATCTACCCTCAGTACAATAAACATCAATTAACTGGCTGTAATTGACCAGACTGGGATCACATCCATGATGTTTCATTTCCTGCTCAAGTTTCTGAGCAAGATAGGAATTACCACCCTTGCGAGTCGCTTCAATTAAGGTCTTGTAAATGACAAAATCAGGTATAAGGTTCCGCTCCTTCATCTCCGTGAGCGCCTTGAAGGCCTCCTCAAGCTTCAATGTTTGGCAGAGGCCATTCATCATCTCCACAAAGACCAAAATATCCGAAAACTCGTCTTCGCCAAGCCATTCATCAAGTAATTTCCAGGCCAATTTCATGCCATTTCCCCTGCAAAGATCCCCAATGATCGAGCAAAAAGCAAATTTATCGATACAATGATCGGCTTTCAGCAAATCAGAATAAACCCCTCTGGCCAAATCTGGACAGTTTGCCCTGATGAGAGCCTCAATAAGCCAACTAAAAGCATAAGCATCTGGCTTCAGTCCGATGCTCCCCATGTGATCATATGATCGCATTGCATCTTGGACTCTCCCGCTTCGGATATAGCTTCTCAGCAAACAATTATATGCAGACAGCGAGATTCGATTCCCAGATTTCCTTATTTCCTCAAGTAAATTGTTTAGGGCATCAAATTTTCTAGTTGGACCTAATAACTGAATCATAGCTCCGTAACTGACAGGATTGTGCCTGTAATTGGGTTGCTCAGAAGCCCAATTGAAGAACCCGAGCGCGACATTGGGATCTCTTTGAACCCTAACGACCTGAGCTACGATTTCCGGACTTAAGATTTTATTAAATTCATTTTTGAGGAGTTTCTCTCCGAGGCTATGGTCCCAGCCGCAGCTGTCTTTGGGTGTGCCAAGGGTTCTTGTGCAGTGTGAAATTAAAATCTGAGATATTTCTCGAGCGTGCTGGGTGGAAGGGTCAATATCATACCTGGGGAATTCTGGGTCAGTCGATTCGAGTTCAGAATGCGTGCGGATCGTCCGATGCCTGGTCAGGATAGGGATGAACCTTAGCGAGGTTCTAGAGAAGAGCAGGGACGCCATTAGAGCTCCAGGCGGAGCATCTCTCCATGACAAACAGTGTGAATTTGTGCTCTCTAGTTTACTGTAAATATAACGGTCGCAATGAAGGGTTCCTTGTGGTTCCCCGCGGTCATATGGTCCACATATCTCCTCCATTTAACTTTCAATTTCAAAGGGGAAGTTGCAATCGTCGCTCCAAGTTAAATTGGTTTGTCGATAAATACGATACATACTGGTTTGTCGATAAATAACATACATACTAGTTGACTTATAGATTATATCTAGTCTTGTGGAGGGTTAAAATTTCATTTCATTTTTTCATAATTAATAAATATAATTTAAACTACACTTAAAAGTGTAAAAGAACAAAAAAAAAAATAGGAAATTTGAATCAAATTGTTTTAATGTAAATATTTGATTTGATGAGGAATGCAAAATAGCAAAGAAAATATTGAAAAAGGCAAGTGAGGAGAAGATGCATGTAAAGTTATATAAACAGATTTTGAAAAGGAAAAAAGATGAGTTCATGTAAACAAGGCGAGAAGAGTTAATATATCTAGGTAAGAATAACCCAAAGTTTTTTTGGCATGAACTTCAACCAAGGAAGAATCAAATTGAAAATAATATTACAGCAAATCAATGATTTGACTATGCAAGACAACCTTGTGAGAAAGAATCAGAGGATGAGCCTCCTCTCAGGATCAACACAGCTACAAAGTTTTTCACATTACAGGAAGTGGAGACAGAAATTAAGAAGTTGAAAACAGGGAAGGCAAAAGACTTGGTTGAACTTCAAGCAGAATATCTAAAGTGGGGAATGAACATTCTTGCACCACACATCATGGAAATATTCAACAACATCATTCGGCAAGGATTCCCAAGAGATTGGACAACTAGTCTAGCAATACCCCTTTTTAAAAGTGGAGACATTAATAATCCTTCCAACTATAGAACCATTATGATCAATTCTTTGTTTACAAAGCTCTTCAACGGCATGGTAAAAAATAGAATCAATAAGTGGGCAGAAGTAAAAGAAAAGAGGGCAAAAGGGCAAGCATGTTTTAGGCCGAAGCAATATATAGTAGATCACGGTATCACATTGAGACACATTATTGAAAAGGTTTGGGGGGGCAAAGAAGAAGTATTTTGCTACTTTGTTGACTTCAAAAAAACCTTTGACATTGTCCCTAGAGACAAGTTGTGGAGTAGAATGGAAGAATTTGAAATACCTTTGCATTATAGAGTTGTTGTCCATAGGCTTTATGAAAAGGTGAAAGTCAAAATAAGAACTTCAGCAGGCATTTCAGAAAGCTTTAGAAGTGACATCGGAGTCAAGCAAGGTTGCCCTTTCTCCCCTACTCTTTTTGGTATATATATTGATAAATTGGAAGAGTGGCTAAATCTGCAAGGTGGGGATGGTGTTCAGTTGGGGGAGTTTGTGATAAAGCTTATTTTATATGTTGATGACCTTGTATTGATTGTTAAATCGGCCTAGGGATTGCAGATACACATATAAGCCCTTGAACATTTTTGTAAAGCAATGGGGATGCAAGCCAATACCAACAAAACCAAAATAATGATTTTCTCAAATAAAAAGAACTAGAGCTAGCATACGTTCTTCTTTGAAAGCAACATTCTTGAAGAAGTAAATGAATACAAGTACCTCGTGATTAATTTCAACAACAAGCTTAATTGGGAGGACTGTAGAAAGAAGAGAATTTTAAGAGGGTGGAAAGCACTATATGCTCTTCAAAACAGATGTAGAGAGATAGAGTTATGGGATTGGAAAACAATTAAAGTGCTTTTTGGGCTCCTAGTTTTTGGAGTGATAGTATATGGGTGTGAATTGTGGGCTAGAAGCATCCATGTTTCAAAATGGAAGCAAATTGAGAAAATCCAAAAACGGTTGATCATGAGCAAGTTTAAAATAAAAAGTTTGGTTCCTTATGAGATAATGTTGAGTGAAACAGGAGCAACTTCCATCGAAGTAATTGCTATTGTGCGTCTCATAAGGTACCTAAAAAGAATTGAGAAAATGGGAGAAGGTAGATGGCCTAAAGTTATCTTCAATGAAGGAATGAGTGAAATAAAGAAATCATGGATGAAACAAAAGAACAAATGGATGCAAAAAAGGAATATTTACCTCAATGCATGTCCCATAAATAGCAAGGAGTTAAAGAATTTTGTTATGGAGAATTTTTGTAATCGTATATGGGGAAAAGAGATGGGTAGAAAGAAGAAGTATTATGTTCAGGAATTCAACCCCACTTTTGATCTCCAACAAAAAATAGTACATTGGAGCTAGCATTCCATGGAGAGCAAGGATTCTTATTGCTCAATTAAAAACTAACTTGCATCAACTTCGGTGCGAAACGGGTAGGTGGAAAAGACCTAAAGAAGCTTGGGAAGAACAAGTGTGTACTTTTTACACTTTTGGGGTAGTGGAATTGGAAAAACATTTCATTTTGGAATGTGATGCTTTCATAGACATATACAACATTACATTAACATCGATTATGCTTTCAGCGAGGGGATTGTTAGAAGGTTGGGTCAACTCATCATTAATTTGAGTAATGAAAGGATTGAACTTCAAAAGGTGAAAAGCAAGGAGGTTGGTGGTCCCATAGAGTATTTCTAGTCTCGTGGACATTAAAATTTCATTCATTCATTCATGAGAATATTTGGAACAACTAAACATCATTACCTTGTGCCCAAATTTGTCACTAAAAGGATAATACTACATGAAATAAGATATTAGGTGTACACAAGGGTAAGTGGAGCCATATATGCCATTCCACCTGTGCTCATATCAATTGAAAGACATCAAAGAAGAAACTTTGACTCTTTTCCATTTTGGGGGGATAACATTCCATAGTTATGATCTCAATCCTTTAGTGAAAGGTCATTGTAAAGAATGCAAGTACATGTGGGAGTACTAATAAAAAACTTGGGCTATGGAGGAAAATTTGATTTTGTTTTTCATTTTTTCAGAAATTGTTTTTAGAATGGGCTATGGTTCTTCTTAGGTAGAAAAATAAGAGATCTCACACAGAGGGGGGCTTGCCAAAAAGCAAGTTGTACAACAAGAAATGACTTGGATTGAATAAGAGAAGTGGAAACATGAGCAAGAAGCAAATAGGGTAGCACATGAGCTTGAGAGCAAAAGGAAAGAAGAGGAAAGGATACATATGGAAGAAGAACAAATAAAAAAGGGGGAAGAAGAAAAGAAACATCACTAGGAAGTTGAATCCTAAGCCAAAGAAGAGACCCCTAGAGTCCAACGGTGAAGCCATGAACATACCTGTTGTGGCACAAGTTCTATGGACATTGATTAGTTCATCTAGCAACTCTCATCATCATAGGAGGGCACTTATGAGTTACAAAGATTGGCATCAAACCAACTAGGATGAGAAAAGTGGTTAACTTGGGTAGATTATGGTATGATCTTGCTCAAAACATGATAGTGGAACACAAGAAGAAGACATTTTCAACTCTTCATTTGCCTCCAATTTTAGTCACATGGAAAGGCCCATCATACTAAACACTTGAGAAGACTTGTTGACCATGGCCTCAATAGGAACAACCTTCTCTCAGTCCACCATAAGAAATCTGAAAGATCTCCTAGAATAGTGAAGTTGAAGGATGACAACATAACAGAATTGGAACAACGGGTTAGATAGCTAAAAGTTGAAAACATGACTTTAAAGTGGGAGGGCACCGAAACAAATGATTATTGGGCACACGCTTTTGAAGTACATGTGCCCTATAAAGATATGGTTGAACAAGTTTTTCCATACCTCCAACAACTTCAGAAAATCTCCACAAAGTTGCTACCACTATGGGAATGAGCCAAGGAAAGAGATACTCAACTCTAGGGGGTACTAATTGTTAAATCAATTAAAACAATGGCCTAAGGACTACCCCTAGGCACTAGAAGAAATCCCTAAAATCATTGAAGAAGAATTGATAAAGGAATCCATTGTTATTGATAAGGCATTGAAGGTTCAAGAAAAGTTGGAAAAGGGCATCTTTAGATATGTGCCTCTAGGATGAACAAGTTTATAGCTATTGGGGCTTAAGGAGAAGCAAGGTTTGATGAAGAATTTGAGAGAGAACTAGAAAAAATGTTAAATGGAAGAGAGATATCTTTTAATGTCTTCACCAATAAGCTCACTAAGGATGACCTCAAGCAACACCTTGTGGAACCTGCCAAACAATATATAATCCTAAATTCATTTATGGCATCATTGAAGAAAGTTGTACAAACACTCTCCAAGCGCACATTAGAGTACCATGTCACCATGGAAGGGTTGTTAGCCAACAAAATCAAAATGATATCATCATATTATCAAATCTGGTTAGCATATCTTCATGAAGTCATGGAGGTCCTAGTTGAGGACTCGATCATCTTGTAGTAGTCGTCAAGTTCATTTTGTAGGAGTTTAAGAAATCATATTTATTTAATTATATCTAAAACCAATAAGAAACTAAAATATTGTAACTACCCTAGGAAAGCCCAAAAGTCCGAAGAGGATGTTATTAATATAGCCTATAAATGCTTTGAAATTACTCGTGATAGGGACTTTTAAACTTTTGGAAAATTTAGATGTTAACATACATGAACTAGGAAGCTTGTCTATTTTGGAACCTATTGAAAAATAATATTGAGAAACTTGAGAATACCACATCAAGCAATAGTGATTTGCTATGCATTATGATTTTGTTTAAGACTAAACTAAAGCAAATTCATGTGTGTGTGCATTATGTGAGTGTGATTAATATTGATTAATGGACTCTTCCGAGCCTAAATCTAAATGGTTCTCTCATTCCAAATAGTGTGATGTCTAATTGGGAACTCATACTAGGGAAAACCCTTTGTAATTATTGTTGGGTCATTTATCGTTATTGATAGGTAGGTACACCAAATGGAATGGGGATTTGCAAAAAAGTGTATATGGAGTAGCTTAAGGAATTTGTAGTTGAAGGAAAAGAAAAAATAGTATGTGTGTTGGTATGCAAATTTTGATAAGTACCTTAAAACAAGAGGTCTCAAGAAAAGTGATTATGATCATAACTTGTATATCAAAGAAAAAAGTGAAGAAATTATCATTATGGTTGTATATGTTGATGATTTAATCAGTATAGGAAGTAAACATGACTTTGATTCAAGAAGAAAAAGATAGTTTGCACAAATCACTTGATAAGACTAACTTGGAATTATTGCATTATTGTTTTTGCATTGAAGTTCATCAACAACCAAATGAGATTTTTGTCTTATAAGCAAAATATGCTTCAAAATTGTTGAAAAGAATGGAAGATTGTAGTCCCAACAAAACATCAATGGATGTAAACTTAATACTTTTGAAAAATGATGGATTTGGGGTGGTTAATTAATTGCTTTATTGTCAACTTATAGGATGATTGATCTATGTTACCACAACTAAATCACACTTTTTTGTTGTTGTTGGAATCTTATAAAAAAATTTAAACTATCGGAAGGAAACACATTGGAATGTAGTAAAGAGATTAAATACACAGATCAAAGATACACACAGTTTGGTATTGTACTAGATAAAAATTATAGCTTCATGTTGAAAGTTTTTCCAAATGCGAAATAGGTAGGTGATATAGATGAAAGGAAAATACAACAAATTATGCTTTTACCCTTGGTAATGAAGTGATTTCATGAGCAAGCAAAAAGAAACATTTTCTAACACTTCCAACAACATAAGTGTGACATCCCTTGGTTAATATTTCTTCCTTGTAAATAATTGTAATTATTTTAAATGGTTGAGAGAGGGACACATATTCCATTGCTTGAGGAAGGATATTGCTTAAGGAAATTGTTGTTTTAAATATCAGTCCTAGTTAGTTGTTGCTTTAAAAATATCAGTCCTAGTTGGTTGAGTGGTTTAATTGGGGTTGATTGTGCCATAAATAAAATTGAAAAAGAGGATTCCCCCTAGATACCTTTGAGCTCCAACCATAAGCAACAAAAGGACAAAACTTAAAGATAGGCATGGGCTATACTGTCCAAGAATTTGACTACTATGAAAATAAGGGGATGGGGGCAGTTAGTTGGTTTTGGAAAAAGGAAGGAGGATTCTTTAGAGGGGGAGCCATTCTCACACACACACACACTGATCCAGGTGGATGTTGGTGGCCACCCACCTATCCCATTTGGACCCCCACAACTGTCTCTTTCAGTTTTTCAGTTTCCTAAAATGTAGCACAATTTACTATTTTTAGCAGTTTTTTGGGTCCTGAACTTCAGAGCGTGTTTTGAGGCCCTAAACGACGTTTTTTTGGGAAATATAGGGGCAACATGGGTCCATGGACCCATGTTTCCCTTCCCAAAGCTGATAGTGCTAGAGATAGATCTTTCTAACGAGCTATTGTACGCGTCAAATGGAGATCGTTATGCCAAAGTTATGACCCTGGGAATTGATGTACCAATTTACCCCAAACGGGGCCCACAAATTTGGTGTTTCATCTTCTAGGGTTAGGTTTTGGGATGTTAAGGGTTTCCATTGTTTCTCTCAAAATAAATAGGCCTTTCGAGCCTCATTGTAACACAGTTCAGAGGCATGTAGCAGCCACCACATCTCTTCTCAGAGATAAGCTACCATCGCCCTAGCTGGTTTATTTCCATTACTGGTTGTAAGCATATTTTAGTATTTTACATTAATGAAATGAAGTATTATTTCTGCTGCATATATGTGTTTATGGTTATCTCTGTAATTTGTTGCATTCCTGTTTAAATCTGGATCACACACACTCATGCACATGCATAGAGATAACTGCAGAGAAAAAAAAGTAGTAAGAGCCCAGAGCCAAAGAGGAGGAAAAAGTGGCTTCCATCATTGAATCAAATGTTGGGAAAGTAGCACCAATAGAGAAATACTTTGAGAGATGCTTGTTGGGTGAAAATTACAGAGGGCATGACTTTCCTGTAAGGCTAAAGAAGCCACTGGAAGCTTATGAATTGATGAACTTGTTGGATTGGGAAAAGTCACTCAGGTGCTTGTGAGGGTTGAAGAACCACCAAGAGTTTCCTCAAGGTTGAAGCTCTAGTGCTCCACTCACTGATGAACTATCTGAAGAGTGATTTCTTTAACCATCAATAGCTTATCCATTGATGAACCTTCCTTATTGTGGACTCCCTTCTCCTGAAAGTGAGCTAAAGTTCTCTGCACTATGGTGTGTGGGCATGGATGTGTATATTCTTGAAAAGTGTGATCAATAAAGTGTGTAGTTGGTGGATGAAGGAAATGTGGCCTTGTAGCATCTTGCATTCATTGTTTTTTTGGTTATAAATCCTCAGAAGCAATCCACCTCAAGATTTGGAATCTAGCTCTGGGGTGATGAATACAAGCAATAGTGGTTGTAGCTTATCTATGGTTAGGTGGAGATTCAAGTCCCACTCTTAGTTTCTTATTTCTTTGGTTGTATAAGATAAATATTGCTCATACCTCTTATATGCGAATATTATGTATTGTTCATGCATTGGTCGTGTGATTATAGTATAGATGAGGAATGTGAAATTCATGTGTGTTAATGGACAATGGATACATGTATGCATGTCTAAAGATTTGTTAAGCTTTTATGACTTTTTGTGTAAGCTTGAATTGTTGTGTTCTCCCCTTAATTAACAAGCATGAGTTGTTGACTGATTTTTGTATAAATACTTTGTGTGTATGAGTCAATTTATATACGAAATACATCTCTGATGTGCAAGGAAGTTGCTCATGTTTCTTGTAATTTGAGGAGATACCCTCGAATGCACAAGCATGGGGTGTATCTTGTTATGCATGTGTTGTTCTAAGTCTCATCATTGGAACTTTTGCGTAAATTCTTTTTTGGAAGTGGCTCGTAGGTCATAGTGTCGTAAAGGTTGAGATGAAACTCAAATGGGTTGGAAGTTATTGTGGGACCCACTAAGTAGGGGGTCAAAAGGTCAGCTAATTAGGTCGAACCTTGGTAAAAATTGCACCCAACCAATGGAGTGTCGTGAGGTTAGTTTGCAAGACCCTATAGTCACAGTCGAACTATTCAAGGCCGAATACCTAGTCGCGGTTGGGTTGGTTAGAGCGCAATAGTTAGGGGTTCCAGAACAAGAGGTTGGGATGACCTTTGGGTTAGGAGTCGGGCCCCTGGTGGTATCAGGTAGGTTAGGGGTTGGGCCCTTGGTGGTATCGGGTAGGTTAGGGGTTGGGCCTCCACCCCCCTTTTTTTGTTGTTGTTTTTGGAATGGATGGCGAAGATTTCAGCTGGGAGATTGATAGTCGATGGGGATTCTCCCTTATGACATCAATGAGGGAGGGGGGACCCCTATCTTAATCGTGGTTGTCAAATGATCCTGGCAATATCAATGAGTGAGATATCATTGAGACGTCCCCCCTTATGATGATAGTGGGGGAGAGTGAGGCCCCGCTAGTTGTTGATTTTGAACCGACATTTGGAGTTGTTATGGTGGAAGGCCTATGGTCATATTTATATGTATATGGGGTTGCGTATATATATATATATATATATATACATATAAACATGGATGACATGCCTGCATGGATTGGTGAGAAATAAATAAGGACTAAGGTAACAAGCCATGCCACTCGCAGGAAAAGAGAGATGGCTCTTTTAAATTAGTGAAACTTTAGAGGATCATAACTTGGAATCTTGGATTCCAAATTGGGAAAAAATTATATCGTCAGAATTATCTCGACGAGATGAACACAATGATGTTTTGAAGAAATTGAAAAATATCGAAATTTTTAAACCCCATTTCCATAATGCTACCTTGGATCTTGGGTCATCATAGTGACCACCACCTTATAACATCTGTTGGGGGCTAAGATTAGAAGGGGGTGTGTTACAGGTGGTATCAGAGCATCCATGTTCAACAATTGGACTAGATGGGCTCTATCATGGTAAAATAATGGTAAAGCTCCTTCCAAGCCTTGGGGATAAGTTAGTACTATGTTACAGAACTGACAAAGCAAAGGGGTTCCATGTTGAATTTTAGAAAATGAATAAAACAAATGTTTATGTGTTAAAAATTGATTTGTGATTGATTTGATTGCATGTATGATTGATGTGCTTAATTTATGATTTACTTATGTGTGACCTAATCTTACTGTGATATATGCTAATGATCTGTTGTGGTTTTATTGATATTTATGTTCTATCTTGATATTGATGTACTAACATGGATTGTTGTTTCAGCTAGTCCTATCATAGAAACTCCATGAAAGCAAGTTCATGTCATGATGTATCTAATAGTGGTGTGTGAATGACAATAGATCACAAGCAACAAAGGATAGTGAGAAATTAAAGGGATGAGGATAGGAATGGTAATACAATTCTAACAAGTCACAACAATAGCATGAGGAAAGATCAGTAGATAAAGGGTGAGGGGAAAATTTTCCTACTTAATGGACACCTTGAGGAGCCTAAGGGCCGAGATTAGGAGTTGTAAGGTAGATAACAAAAGGTTGATGATGGGTCAAGAAATGCAAGCTGAGGTAAATGCATTCATACTGCAAATCCTTTCTGACTTATAGAGACATTGGCAACATGAAATGGGGGCTATTTATAGAGATAGACAAAGCCCTTTTGGATTAGAAGAGAAAATGAATGGGGCAGATAATAGTAGGTCTAGGAAGAGGCACAGGTAGGAAAGTGAAGACACTGTGAGAATGAATGCACCATTTAGTGCCCCAAAGCTAAGAACTAGCACTTATGGGCATCACTCTGGTAGACATTCTGGTTCAACTACTAGGGGGCATCATCATCATCATCATTAGAGAAAGAGAGAAAATGAATCTATTCCAGGGGAATTTAAGAAGGCTAAACCACCAACAATTGATGGAAAAATGAAAAAATCTAAAGATGCAGAAGCTTGGTTTCTTGGAATGAAGAAATTATTTAGAATTCACAACTATTCTAAAAACATGAAAGTGAAGGTAGTTGCTATAGTTTGAAGGGAAAGGTTGACATTTGGTGGGAAGATTTGAAGAATGTAAAGGGCATAAGAGAAGAGGAGTTTTCCTAGAGGGAGTCTGAGAATAATTTCAAGAGCAAGTATATGTCTGAAAGACACTATGACAATAAAGCAAATGAATTTTATGAGCTCACAATGGACCATATGATAGATGATGAATATACCACCAAATTTCTGGAATTGCTGAGGTATGTGCCATATCTTAAGGATAAGAAGGCAAAAGTTCAAAGGTTCATTAGTGGGATGTCCCTATATTTCAGAGACTGAATTGAATTTTATGAAAATAAAACATTAGATGATGCCATTAAAAAGCTAAAACATTTTTATGAACAATCCAAGCACATACCCAAGTTTAAATCCAATTAGAAGTCCAAAGGTAGTGCCAATTTCAAAGGAAAAAGGAAAAAAGCAATTAATGAATCACATATAAACCCTACTACTCAAGAAAATCATCGAAGGTTCAACATTGCTGGTAGACACCGTGCTACTCAAGAAGAGGCCAAGAGTTATGGGAAGAGTCCATATAAATGCTGTAATTGTGGAGAAAATCATCTCATAAAAGATTGTTCATAGCACAAGCATGTTGGTCCAAAAATGTACAACGCATAAGAAGCACATACTGTGGGAGATGTGGCATGAAAATCAAGAAAAATGTAGATTAAGGTTGATTTTCCTTCATGATAATTACTTGTGAGATTTGTTGGCATTATTATTATTATGATTTTCTTCTTTCATCAAGCAATTACCATAATACAAGAACATGAAGATCAATGAAAAAGAAAAGAACACGAGATATAGGCTCCAAACCAGGGAAAAACCCCTTCCAAGGGGAAAACCCAAAAAAAAATTCTTTTTATGGAATCAGATCAAACCGAGATATCCAAGGCCCATGAACGCAAGAAAACTCCAACCTCAAGATTCCAAGTCAAACCCCCCTTTTATTCAACAAATCCATCAACAACAAGAGACCTGTAACATATGTAGTAATAGAAATAATCTTCAAGGAAATTTTTTTATTATTTCAAGCTTCCATGTCATAGAATTCAACCCTCCTTCTTTCTTGTCTTTTTTGTGAAATTTAAGACCAAAATTATCTGAGAATTCTATTTCCAAATGAGCTCAACTCACCCTCTATTTATATTGTTCAGAGGGGTTAGAATAGACATGTCCTTTGGGCAAGCCCGACATCATAGGTATGGTTGACTTGGCATCTTGAGGCCTTTTTGATCCAAATTACAACATTTAGAATTTATTTTTCCTTTTTTCTTTTCAAAGTCCAAATGGGACTTGACCCTTTGACTCATGAAATATAATTTTTTGACTTTGACAAACCCTAGAAGCATGAAGAACATGCTTGACCTAGATGACCAATTGACTTGATCATGAAACCCATGCTTGAAAAATAATATTTCTTTTTCTTCTTTTGCATATTACATAAAATATATAATGACATAAGTACAATGACAATTATGAAAACTAAACCTAGTTACATTTTCAAACACTCCCTCTTAACTAGGGAGATATTCATAATTCCATAATCGGTACAAGGATACTTCTCAAACTAAAATATTCTCATAAGAAGGGTCAGATTGATAAGCCATTCTCAAGTATCAACTTCATAACGAACATATACTATTCTAGGGATATGGATACTGTCTAGGCTATTCCCAAGGTATCAACCCAACATCTTTCAGGGATCTAGGTACCATCTAAGCTATTGCCAAGGTACCAACCCAACATCTTTCAGGGATCTAGGTACCTTATAGGCTATTACCAAGGTACCAACCCAACAACTTACATGGATCTAGGTACCATCTAGGCTACTGCTAATGTACCAACCCAACATCTTACAGGGATCTAGGTACCATCTAGGCTACTGCCAAGGTACCAACCCTATGTACCATCATACAAGCTACTCAACCTAAGGTACAACAATTCTATGTACCATCATACATACCCATCCTAAGGTACAACAACTAGTCTCCATGATTTGGTCAGTGCCTCAACCTCGTGGTATACAAACTAGTACTAATTTGTAATCACTAAGGTCAAACCTCCAGGAACATCCATGTTCCAACTACGCAAGGTTGGTCAAACCTTAGGGGGCATTCAACTCCTCATACTGCCAAAACCATAAAGGAACCTTACATTATAGGGTTTCCATTATCTTGGTCAAACCCTAACATCACAGGCCTCACTCTAGGCCAAAAAACTCACTCAACAAGTAAATGAGCCTAACAAAGGCACCCACTCTTATATAATGACTCGACCAACACAGAAAGGCACCTACTTTTTTGAGTGACTGGGCGTTAATGACCATTCTTCCTAAACTAGGAGAATGTCTGGCCTCAACAATAGTATGGGCCATTCTTCCTAAATCTAGAGAATGTTTGCCCCATATTGTTATCATATCAATGCTCCCTCTTACTGAGATAAATTATATTAACAAGTCCAAGCTTGTCCCTAAAGTACACACACTTCATCCAGGACAGAGGCTTGTCAAAAACTTATTACAACTTTAGCCTTTAAATATAATTTAAAGATAATACTTAAAGACATACCTTAAAACTTGAGAGTTGAACTGATCCCTCTGAACCAAAGCTTATTTTAAATTCATAGTTCTTTCTGGATCCAAAGCTTCATCTGAATCCAAGACTTGTCACAAACTTTTGTTTTTGATACTATAACTTCTTCTTACCTAGACAATTTACAACATGTACCTAGAATCCTATTTGGTGATATCACAAAAGAATAGTTACAATCAAGTAATGAAAATAAAGCAAGAGACTAGACTTACTAAAGGAATTAGTAATAGTATAAGTGAGGTAAAGTAGTTATCTTTTGTGAACAACAACATCTCGCTCTTAAACTTGAGCTTAGAGGATTATTTTTTTTTTTTACCATAGTCCTCTTCAATAGATGTTGTCATTCTTCTCTAGATACACCTCAAATCGTCAACTACTGAACATAGAAAATTCCTATCAACATAAGCCATAGAGGATCATAGTTATCTTTCCAACTTTCAAGTCTCAGCCACGGAGATATATTACGTTCCATTTTGCAAAGGATATTTTGTCATAATTTTCTAATATCTTGTTCTTTATGATTCTGGTTCCTTCCTTAAACAAAATGACTCAAATTTTCTTGCAACTGTGATCCAATCCTAAACATTATTCCTTTCAAGTCGGCCTCATTGCCGGAGAAAGCTCTTCTTCTAACAACCCATATACATCTTCTATAGATAAGCCACTATGAGAAGAAACCATATGCATCCTTTGCGGACCAGTTACTATGAATTGAAACTATATACATCCTTCATATATCAGCTATTGTGAATCAACACCATATATGTTCTCACCAAACATCACAAAAATATGCTCTTCATAGTTTAGCCACCATAACCAAACATTTCTTCAAAGACAACACACTTATAGTGAATGCCCATGCCACACATTGTTATTGTACAAATGACGATACCGTGCATTGAAGTAGTGTCACCATGTAGATATTCTTGAGTTAAAGTGACATAGTCAAGCCTTAGACCTGGGATATAGATGGGCCATAGAACATCGCAATTCATCGTAGAATAAAGAAAAAATATGCTATCACGAGTGCAATGTTGTGCAAGCCATAACAAATAGATGTGATCCTCAGTTAATGATTGTAATCCATTGTGTAGCGAGTCACTATAGGAAACAAGCTATGTATTGATCTTTCAAACAAACCATACTAAAATTAGCCACTGCAATTTGCAACCCATATGCAATCTCATGGTGATAGTGTGCCGCAATGAATAATGGTAAGTTCAAGTTACAGCGGAAATATGAGTAAGTGCGATATCAGAAGAAATAACGCTGCCACCGAAAATCATGAGTCTAGGAACACAAATTTTCTTGCAACCCTTTCACAGAGAATTAATGAGCCAAGATGTGATTCAACTAATGTGAACCTCCACTCTGTAATATAATGAACCATTGTAAAGTAAGCGAGCCACAATGATGTATATAGATCGAACCTTCAGAAAATTAAAGACATAATTCAATGCCATCATAAGGGAATGTGATGTTTCATAGATGTGACTCCTAGTAGCGATGTTTCCAAATAAATGAAATGCTTCTATGTATTGAGCGAGCCAAAATCATGCATATAAATTAAGTGATGTCGAACCAAGTTGGCCACTGAGATTTAAGTCAAGCCTCTAAGAGTGAAATTCTTAGGAATGTGAGCTAGAGCTTTAGAAATAATGTGAATTGTTGTTTTATTATCATGCAAGCTTCACGTTATAATAATCCATTGTATTGTATTAACCATGAGCCACATATCCGTTCCATCACAACATCAACAAATATTTGTTTGAGCATCATAATGTTCGATCTACCATTGAGCTAGAGAGTTTGATTTGAGCCTTTGTAAGATAGAACTAAACCATTGTAATGAATTTCATCATGTCATTAATGAATATGACCACAGAAAAGAGATGGAGCAGTGTTAAGCCACAATCATATGTATTGATCCCATATAGTGATTGAGCCACAAAATATAAATGAATAGCTATCCACATAACAAACTAAATGAATAGCAATCCACATAACATATTTTAGATAGAGAGATAACTCACACAAATCTATAGCCTTAGAAGATGAATTCAAGAAATTCATAAACTTGTATAAAATCAAAGTATATGCCAACATAGAGTGATATTCATAACATCATCCTTCAACCTTAGCTGTGATACCATTTTGAAAAATGAAGAAAATTGTAGATTAAAGTTGATTTTCCTTCATGATAATTACTTGTGAAATTTGTTGGCATTATTATTATTGTGTTTTTCTTCTTTCATCAAGCAATCACCATAATACAAGAACATGAAGATCACAAAAAACAAAAGAACACAAGGCATAGGTTCCAAGTCAGGCAAGACCCACTTCTAAGGGGAAGTCCCAAAAAAATCTTTTCTTATGGAATCAGATAAAAATGAGATATCTAAGACCCCTGACCGCAGGAAAACTTCAACCTCTAGATTTCAATTCAAACCCTCCTTCTGTTCAATCGATCCATCAACAGCAAGATACCAACAACATATGTAGTAATAGAAATAATCTTCAAGGCATAACTTTTATTCTTTCAAGCTTCCTTCTCATAGAATTCGACCTTCCTTCTTTTCTTGTCTTTTTTGTGAAATTCAAGGCCAAAATCTTCCAAGAATTGTATGTCCAAATGAGCTCAAATCACCCTATATTTATATTGTTCAAAGGGGTTCGAATATACATGTCCTTTGGGAAAGACTAACATGACAGGTAGGGTTGACTTGGCATCTTGAGGGATTTTTGACCCAAATTACAACACTTAAAAATTATTTTTCATTTTTCTTTTCAAAGTCCAAATGGGACTTGACCCTTTGACTCATGACAAATATTATTTTGACTTTGAAAAACCCTAGAAGTAAGAAGAACATACTTGACCTAGATGACCAATTGACTTGAGCATGAAACCCATGCTTGAAAAATAATATATCTTTTTCTTCTTTTGCATATTACATAAAATATATAACGACATAAGTACAATGACAATTATGAAGACTGAACCTAGTTAGATTTTCCAACATATAGGATCTAAGTGACCTTGGACAATCAATAGGAAGACTACCAAGCATCCATAGTTTTCAATTGAACCTAGATCAAACTACACTTACATTAGTCCTGAGCTTGTGGAATGATGCCAACTAGCTAAATAATTGCATGCAGAACCATGGTTGGTTCAATTAGCAACAGGGACCAAAAGAAAAATAAGCCACTAGGTTAAATCATGTGCATTTGAGCTCAATAATATGTCAATGACAGCCAACCTCAACTTTCTTTTGCTAGGTGCATACAACTTATTTTTGGGCATGGATTTGTTATATGCACACAGGATGAAAGTTGACAACTATGAAAAGGCAATTAAGTTCTTATATGAGTGTGGAGAAAGACGAGTATTGTAGGAAAAATGGAATCCCATATATGTGAGACTAATTTCAACTATGCAATCCAAGATAATCATAACGAAGGGATGTATCTTATTTGTGGTGAAAATTTCTAGTAGCGTCGAAGCCTATGGTAGTGACCAGGTGCTCAAAATTAGGCTCAAAAATCAAAGTGTTAGAATCTTGTCAAACTTAGCCTCAGATTGAAGAGCTGGTCATTATGATTCCAACAGTGTGAATGGCACTAAAATCTGAGCTCGTATGCAGAAGTTAGAGAAAGTCAAATTTCAGGTTTGACTTGCTCACATGACAAGATTGGATGACGTGGCAGGTTCCATTAGCGAACCAGGAGGCGCCAAGTGGAAGGCCGCCATTGGCCCTCGCATATCACAAATTGCATGTCACAGGCGAGTTGGTGTTAATAATCAGCCCCAGAATAGCCAAGGTGCGATGTGATAAGGCAAGCAGGAAGACTTTTAAGAATTGGGTGGAGGTGCTGGATCGTAATCGCATATCGGCGAAGGGACGACACTACAAAATCGGTCCCGACAGGTTTAGGTTGCAATGTGATATCGCAATCGTAAATCGCAACATGGTGCAAAGTCCCGCATATGTATAGGACCACTAGTTTTCTGCCGATTATGATGTCCCGGATGCAATAAGGTTAGGTTGTAGTTTAATGTCCCATTGGGTCCACCATATCGTAATCACACATCGCTCCCCGCATTCATAGACCATAAGACTTGGCAGCCTTCACCAATTACAATTTGCGATGGATTGTCGGTGACGACAGATTATAGCCCGTCGTGTGACAAAATTCTTGCTCGGTTAGTAGGTTTTTTGAGCAAAATTGTGGGTTCCTGTTGGATGTGTAGCAATTGTGGAACAAATAGTGGAAGAAATAGGAGAAGTCATAACTTCTTTAGTTTTCCACCAAATTGGATGCAAAAAGAGGCTAAATAGACATTTTTGGACATTTTGGACTCATTGGAGTAGGTTTTAGAAGCATTTGAGCATTATAAACACAAATTTTTACACTTTTGAGCATAATAGAGAGGCCCAAGCCATTGGAAGTTGGACTAAGGAGATGTAGCCCAGGAGGGGTGAACTCCTTTATAATATGCTTATTGTAATGCATTTTTGATGATGTTCTATACATGTTTATGCTGTTGTTCAGTTTTAAGTTTATGTTAAATTGGTCATAAAATTAACATAGAAACTCTTCATCTCACTTGCAAAAATTGATGAATCCTTAAGCACAATGAAATAATTTTGTTTATAATATGAGGAAGATCTTAGCACTACAAACTAATATTCTAAATCATATTAATTTGGTATCAAAGCACTAGGTTTTCTTTGTGAAAGAAAGATTTAACTGTTTGCAAGTTTATGTCATGCTTACAAGGTCAAAACACAAAAGAGGTGAAGGAAAGTTGGTTGGAAGCCTTGAAGTTGGGTTAAGGGGAAGGAGAGCAAGGTTGCCACAATCTCCAACACCAGTTCAACCTCAAGTTCTAGTTGAGACTCCAAAGATCATGTCTCGTGAAGGAGAACCTACAAACATGACAAAAGATGAGAAGACCTTTAGAAAGGCTCTCTTTGATATGACATAGATGGTGAAGGTCCTTTATGAAGAGGAATACTAGGTTGCAAGGAGAAATTTCCAAACCTCCCAAAGGAGAAGGCTCTTCAAGAAGAGGTAATGGAAAAAGAGGTAATGGGAATGTGGAGACAAACCTCCACCCTCTCCACCATCTTCTTCATCTTCTTCTTCACAAGCATTTTCACCCTCTTCCACTAGCACAACCCTTACTCATATCATCATCATTCTTCAAAAGGAACTGGTAAATCACCTTTTTTAAAACTTGATGTTAAATTTGAGCTGCCTAGGTATAATGGTGAAGTGACTGTAGAGAAGCTTTATAATTGGATTCGCCAGTTGGAGGTCTATTGCAGGATTCAAAACATTCAAGAGGATGACATAAAGATTCAGTTAGCTTCCTTGAGAATGGAGGGTGCAACACTAGTATGGTGGGAATAAAAGACTTAAGAGGAGATTAAAAAACATGGTAAGATCTCAATTTCTTGGAATGATTTCATTGTTGCAATTAAAAGACAATCCTACCCTCTAGATTATATGCAGAAAGCCATCATGAATTGGCCAAACTTTAGAAAACTTAAAGGTCAAAATGTGCAAGATTACACCTAAGAATTCAGAAAAAGGTCTTTGATGTTAGGTATAGATTTGTAGCCATAGGACACTTTGCTAAATTACATAGGGTATTTACACAGTTATCTTAGGCGGACCATCTTAACGTTTAATCCCAATAATCTAGATGATGTGTGTGTGCAAGCCACTCATCTTGAGGCAAGAGGGAAGAAAACCCCAGAAGTAGGTAGTAAAAATCCATTTAAGAGTAAGGGAAAATAAAAGGCTTGCAAAGGGAAGGCAAAGAAAAATGAATCTATCAAAAAAGAAGGAGATAAAGTTACATGAAAACACTGTTCCAAAGAGGGTCACGATGAAGCTCACTGTTGCAAGCTTCATCCTAAGATGAGACAAAAAAGAAACAACAACAAGAGAAAACATAAGACAACTACAACCACTCAACATGATTTGGGATCCGATTTGGGTTATGAAACTAAAATCAAAACCATGGGGTTAAAAGGAAAAGAATCCATTTCCAGCACTAGTTCTTCAGACTCGCAAAATGAAACTCCAGATGAAAACAGGAGAATAGAACTATTTCACATAAGGGTGATCTCAAAACATAACAAGATTGATATGATGTTCGATAGCGGCTCTCAAGCCAATCTTATCTCAGAAAACATTCTCAAGAGTTTAAATCTGGAAATTGTTCCACATCATAAATTGTATCTTCTTGGATGGGTATGTGACAATGCACAATTGCAGGTTACGAGAAAGTGTAAACTGAAATTCGTTGTCACTGTGAAATTCATAGATGAAGTGGAGCTTGACGTTGTGCCATTATATATCTGTGGCATCGTTTTGGGCAGCCCCTACCTTTATGAAAAAACACTATCTCCCATCAACATGAAAATAAATATCATTTATTCAAAAATGGAGTGGAATATATTGAGAGAGCTCACAACAAGAAACAAATCTTTCTCTTATTGATGCAGGGCAGATGAAAAGATTGGTAAATTCGAGCAAGAATTTTGTGCTTGTCAAGATCAAACCCAAAAATGATGTTGATAATGAAGCTTTTAAAGGTTGTGTTTCGAATTTGAAATCTGAATTGATTGATGTAGTTAACCAATATGATGAGATTTTTCAGGAATCAAAGGGATTACCTCCCAAGAGAAGAATCCAACATGAGATACAGTTGCAGTAAGATTGTCCTCTTCCTAACATTGGCATGTGTTATCACTCAGGTTGTCCCTAGGCTCCTAATAGGGATACCGCCGAGGTAACCACAAACCAATATTTTGATTGCAGGTTCTAGCCCACCTGCAATCGGAGAGGGCTCTCTCCTTTTGATTCAACCTTAGTTGATGATTTTAGGCTAGCTTTCTGACTTCAAGGGAGTGTTGATTATGGTTGGAAAGAAGGTAGGATTCTCGAACAAAGAGGCACGGTAAGGTGTGATAAGTTTTGAACCATTGGGCATGGAGTCACAGATTGAGGCTTGCGAGCATTTTCTTGGTCACAAGGGGATACGGAGCGGGATAGCCACACAGGATACAATTTTCTGTCTGTTGAAAGTACGGAGTGAACATCAGGGATGAAAGGCAAAGGAGAATCATTTCATCATGCTGACAAAGAGGAGAAATGGATGAATGGGATCCAGGAGAAGTTAAGAATTCCTAAGACATGCACTCATATGTGAAAGAAACAACGTAACCCAGATCATTTAAGAATACAAGCTCATAACTGTTTCTGAAGAAAACATTGAAAAATGCAGAAATTGAACTTAAGGTGTAATGAAACAAATCTCAAGCTATTCTTTTTTCCTGCAATTTAGAAAGGCGGAAAGGTGGTAAAAAACATAAAATTAAACAGAGGAGAGGAACACTTATTGGATCATGTAGAAGCATAGGAATTCCGTGATCATTCCT
>APFE031430534.1:229917-240471 GCA_000404065.3 Pinus taeda | reverse complement strand
CCTACCCAGCCTACTTACCTAGCATTTTTTCTTCTTTTGTTTGGGGGTGCACTTAGACTTGCAAACCCGTCATTCATTTTTCTTTTGATGCTTTCCTATCTACATACTACCTTATTTCTTCCAGAGCCCAGATTAAGCTGTTGGGCTCCTCTGCTTCTCTACCTATCTAAGAATCTGCCAAGGTTAAACTGTTTGGACAGATTTACAATCTCTACATTCTAAAACAGGAAATTTAAACCTAGGGAGACCAAGATTAAACTGTTTGGACCTCCCTTTAACTGAAAAATGGCGATACCGGGATAAATTTACAAAATTTGAAGGCAATTGGATGAACTTGAAGTAGCCTTTTTCACTTGGAGACTGCTAAACAAATATGGAGCATTGCAGCAAGCAAAGTACGACATATTTGGCCTGTAAAATGTCAATCATGAAAAATGAATAACCTGCTGCAGCAGGAAGCTAACACACAATATATGCTAGGAATTTGTCTTTCAATTCTAAAAGAAATAAATTGCAATGAAATAAATTTCTACTATATAAAAACAAATTAAATGACATGAAATGAAATATTAATCTAAAAAATCATTGAAGAATCAATTTAGGAAAGCATTGAAAAATTAATCTACAAAAACATGTAAACTTAATCTATGAAAGCATGGAAATATCTAATCTATAAAAGTGAGTAAATTTAATTTATGAAAGCTTGTAAATTTAATCTAGAAAACATTTGAAATCTCTTTCTATGAAATAAAACAATTCTAATCACAAATGATAACGTTTTAATTTTTTTTTTTTGTATTTTTATATTTCTCAAGTGTTTGATTGCAATATGGAAAAGAATGAAGTGACAATTAGAAACTTGAAAATAAAGCATCTAAAACAAAGAAATAAATCAAATCCCAAGTGATCTTTGAAATGTAAATTATTTCTTAGTTAAAAAGATTAGAAAATTGTTAGAGAATTGTGATGACTTCAAAAACTAGATTGATTTAGGTTCAAAATGAGTGATCTCTTTCTTAATTTGATGGACAGTTCAAATTATTTTTTCTATTGATATATTTGTGACCAAAAAAAAAAAAACTATGGAAAAAACACTTGAAAGATCCTCGAATATCTCCAAAACCGTGCATTGTTTTGAAGACATTTCCAATCTGCAACTATATTGGTTCATTCTGCATAAAACCCATGTTTTAGTTTTTCATGATCTATCTTAGTTTGGAAAAGAACTGCGTCAGAAGTTGGTTGCTCAAAAATTATTGTTAATTTAAATCACCATCTTTGATCAGTGTTGAAAGCTCACAATTGCAACATTAAACAGAGTATTATTGTTGATATGCAAAAGAAACTAAATTAAAACATAATAAAACTAATATAAACATCATATATTATGAAACTACATCTTACAACAAAATAAGAATATAAAACTCTAAAATAAATAACACAAGGACTTATCAAATGTATTTTACTCCATTATAGTTTGGAATTATGTTCCAAGAGTTCCTCCCTTTGAATGGAGAAGACACTCCTATTTATACAAAAACTAAGATAACTAATTAATAAATGTAGATCTACAAATATTTCCTAGATCCACAAATATCTCACGTGGTTACAACCATGTGTTAAGATCTAGCAAGTAACATCTCTACATATTCTCTCACAAATATCTAAAATATTTGATTAGAAATCTTATAAAAACTTTCATGATTTTTCTCCATTAATGTTTTTCAATGATTATCTCAAATATTTCTGAAACCTTCAAGAGTTTGAAGAGGATATTCGAATTTGAGACTTAGGGTCCAAATATGATTTTGCTGGAATCTTCAAATATGCCTACACACATCACAAAACTCTCCAACTTTTATATATAAGTGAATACATGTTATTTTTTTAACATTTAACCATAAAGTCACTCAAAATACTAAAATAATGTTTTGGAAAATAATAATGATAAACCGATATATGATCATGAAAATTGTCTTAGTGTAAGGTTATAATATAGTGAAATATGGTTAAAAGTGAATGAAAAGATGATGAAAAAATGACATTTTGGAGACCCAAAAGTCGGCTACCAATAATATTTATCTACAGCTTTTCTGTATTTTAATTTTACCACACTTTTTGAATCACCCAAAATAGATATCCAATCAAATTTATGTCAATTGTAAGTTACATAACTCTAAAACCTTGATTTGAAGACAACATGTTGGTCAACATTCCACTTGAGGTCACTTCGAATTTACGACCCTATGAGTCTGATATTCTGATTGTATTATTTGTTAGAAAATCAGAAAGGCAGAAAGATTTTCTTATTCTTGATAATTACTTATGATGTTTCTTGTTATTACGATTCTTTATATCTTCTTTCTTTTAGTTCATTAAGAAATTACCAAAGCAGCAACACAAAATAATAGACACCAGATGTAGGCACTATGCCAAGGCAAAAGCCCCCAAAACCTAGTCAATAAATTATTCCTTTCAATAGTATTCTTTAAGAATTTTCACCCTAGACAACAACCAGACCTTCCCTCCACACCAAGTCAGCCTCCCGGATCTTTGACCCCTTCCCAGAAAATTCAAATAGGTAGTAGCTTTCAACAACAGTGAAACTTGGAATACTTTGATTTCCCAATATAGGGAATGAAACAGAGAGAGAGAGGTGCCAAAATTTTAATTTTCTTCTTCTCCTTAGACTCCACCCAATTCCCACTTCTTTTTGCTTCCCGACTTCAGACTTCGTACTTCCAAGCTTCCTTAGAGATGTCAAACTTGCTTGAGTTGATGTGCACCAAATGAATTCAACTTGCTTGTGTTTATAGGCTCCATGTGAGGTCGAATTAGTGTCCTTAGGCCGACTTGGTGTGGAGGATAAATAAATCATATTTGACTCAATACTTAACCTTTTTACATGATTCAAAAGCCCAAGAAGGGTCTCTTTAAAAGTAAAATGACTCTATTTACTCAAAATAAATCCTATAATTCCTGAATGGGGACTTTGACCTAAAACATGGTGACCCAAGCATGAAACTCATGCTTTAATAAGTCACAATAATAATAGTAAAAATTATTTTATTTATTCTTTTGACAAGTACATTACAAGATGACTCAAATACATTAAATGAAGACCGAACCTACATACATTTTCCAACTCTCCCTCTTAAATAGGGAGGTATCCATCATATAAAAATACAATGGAAGATCTCAAACTATGTGAACAATGAAGAACTTTAGGCACCGCAATTCCATGGACTAGATTCCTGACCAAGGGAATCTATCCATTTGTCTCTTAGTGATTTAGGCACCACAATACCATGGACTAGATTCCTAACCAGGGAAATCTATCCAAGTGGGAATAATGTGGACTCAAGATTTTAGCCCTTTTAGGTACCATCAGACTTACTTTCTAACCACCAACCCAAAGATCCAGGTGTGTATCCAAAAACAGAGCTCTATACTCAATACCACCTTTCCAACTTCGAGACCTAGACATCAACACAAAGTGTGGGCCAGATGTCCTTCCAAGAAATTCTTCACTCATAAAGTCTCAACATCCCTAGATCCATTAGATCAAGGATAACTAATCTCTCCCAATCAAACTGATTTGTAACCAACATGATATCAAAACCTTCGAGAGATTCACCTATACAAAAACAACCCCAATCAATAATATACTTTCATATGTACGTAATCAAATACAAACCTCTGGGGTCTAGATGTTGCTTCTCAACTCTTCAAAGTAGGACTATTAACTGAATCTATGAAAGAAGATTCCTCAATCAAACACTTTCCTTTCCTACTTCTCATGTAGCAACATATCCTCTGAAATTCATTCTTCAATCAAAACCAAGCTATGCCCTCCCTCTCAACTAGGGAGCATCTCTTTATCCAGACTCCCTCTTAATCTTACAGAGATCTCTTCTATTTAGGCTTCCTCAGGGAGATCATCTTCTTCTTTTCGTCATCGGTGAATATTTCATGGCATCCAACCATTTCATCAGAGTTATCATCATCCCATCATGCTTATCACATCAATGAACATCTTCACCATATTAATGATTGTGTACATGCACAACTTAAAAATCAAGTACAACCAAAGCTATAGAAGCATGAAGTTAGCCATATCAAAATCATGGATGCATTTCAATTTTATACATATCAAATACCCAAACTTAATTACAAACAAGAGAAATATACTCTTCAACATCTTTCTAGGGACTTTTTCATAAACTACTTCATAACAACTTCCATTCCATCTAGGGTTTCAATGTTTCTTTCAAAGGTGTAACATACCCTACTACAACATATATAAAACCCTATAAACAAATCAAACAAATATAGATCTACAAGGCATCTAACAACTTTCAGAATTCATAAGTTAGACTTTCCACTAGGGATTCATACAAATCATAGAATCAATCAAAACCAATCACAACTTAGTCATTAACATGACCAACTTCCACTAGGGTTAGTTGAAATCCCTATGTTTTTAATCAACCATCAATCGCAACTAAACACCATGTTTCAACAATCTTACACAAATCTCAAATTATCACATTATCTTCATACATCAGAGATTTTACTTCTACTAAAGTTAAATTCAAAAACCCTAGAATTTCATTTTCACAATCTCAACAATCATTTAAAAATAGATCTCAAATTGTTATATCACACATACTAGAGAATTTAACTACTACTAAGGTTTGGCTACAAAGCCCTAGATTTCCAAATATCATCCTAGAATCTCAGACAAGGACTTATATTAAATCCTAAGACTTATGACCAACAATAACTAGCTCAACACTTGTATCTAGGAATTCATTACCATGCATAAGCATATCATATGTTTGACAACATTAGTACATTAGGCATACTCCAACCTATATCAAGCTAGGGTTCAAAAGGACATATCTACATATACTTATGGTTTCATCATCATGCAAAGGCATTTTATATATGTGTTAATCAAAACTAACTTCACAAAATATCAATAAGAGTTATACAACAAATTTGATGAGACTAGGGTTTGATCAGACATACACACACATACCAAGGAAATCATGTCTAAGACATCATAAGGTTCTTGGTTATACATTCCACCAAACCCTAATGAGTTAGGGTTTCAATATAGGAACATAAAAAACCCAAAATTTACCAAAACTTCAAAGGTTTTAGATTTTAGACCTTATCATTCAACCCTAACAAGTCAGGTTTTCTTGATCATACCAAAATCCCAAACATGACATCATCAATAAAATTTCAAATAGAATTTTACAATATCCCTAAGAAGTTTAGGGTTTAATACATTCATTGGCATACCCATAGGTTAAGGTTTTTCGAGAACTTATCTATAGTTCTATAAATTAGTTAAGAGTAGGAGAGTGGTAGATGAATCACCCAAAATAAGAATCAATATGATTCAATATGGCTAGACACAACAATGTTAGTAAAGGATTTTCAAATGAATAAACATTTACAATAAAGAATTCAATGTTTTTTAGTTTAAGGCATACCTTTGATTGTTGACAAACCTTAGCTTGGGTGGCTTTCTTCCATACACATTTAGGGTATAGCAGATGTCTTTTTGATCATGACAGTAGAGGGAGAATGGTGATTAGTATGTAAAATAATCAAAACTACATGAGTACATGAAACCAAAAACTGAAAGGAAATGAGATACTTATCTTTGGAAGTTGTTTGGGGCTCCCTCCAAAGCTTGAGGGATACCTATAAACTTACAAAAGAAAAACTCTTTTCCAAACACATGTTAAAACCTATAAATTCTAAAACATCACAAATACAAAATAAGATATTTAAGGCTACAAGCAGAGGACTTAGTAGTGTAAGTCCCTTATGTCAGATTCTTTGGGTTTCACTTTCTTTGAGTCTCCTTCTTTAGCAATGTTGGATTGATATATTTCTCTCTTCTTACTTCTTGGATTTTCGAGATAGTCACTCCTATAGTGACCCTTCTTATGACATTGACAGCATTCTACCTTAGACATGTCAACTTTCTTCCTTGGTCCTTTTGATTTATTTCCTTTATGTTGAGAAATGTAGGCATTTGATACTCCTTTAGGATTGGAAACTAGAGAGATACTCAATTATTCTTGACTACAGGCATTCTATAGTTCTTCAAAAGTGGGAGTTACCTTCCAACTATTAATCTTGTAGCAAATGCACCCCAATTAGGTGGCAATCCTAATAGGGCAGTGATCACGAGTTCTTTGTCATGAACAATTTCATCATTGGACAAATATCATCCCTGATTCTTGCTATCTTTACAAAGAAGGATGTCATTGTGTCTTCTTTAGTCATCTTTGTGGTCCTTAGTTCATTCTTCAATCTTTCTACTTGACCAATGTTCTTAATAGTGAATAACTTTGAGAAGGATTCATACATTTCCTGAGTATAATCGATATTGGCTATGAATGGTACAAGGTTTTCATTTATTCCTTCTACCATTAGAGTCATGACTACCAATTCTAGTTCTTTGAATTTCACTTGGCCAACATCACTGGATTCATATTTAGGCTTCTTTACTTTTCCTTTGACTAAGTCTAGTACCTTATTCTTTTCAAGGATGAGGTCAATCCTCTTCTTCCAGGACCTGTAGTTTTAAGGCGACGCTCCTTCAAGTTTGTTCTCTCCCTTGATTGTGTTAGACATATTCCTTGAATATAGTAAAATCCTTCCCTGAGATAATCCTTTGAATGGTTCCTTGATCAAGTGCTTGAAACTTCCCTTTGCTTCCTTCTTCACCAAAGCTCTAATACCATGTTAGAAGATTAGAAAGGCAGAAATATTTTCTTATTTTTGATAATTACTTGTGATGTTTCTTGTTATTACGATTATTTGTATCTTCTTTCTTTTAGTTCATTAAGCAATTACCAAAGTAGCAACACATAAAACAATAGACACCAGATGTAGGCATTATGCCAGGGAAAAACCCCCAATGAGGGGAAACCCTAGTCAAGAAAATATTCCTTTCAATAATATTCTTGGATACTCTTCATCCTAGACAAAGACCAGGCCTTCCATCCCCACCAAGTCATCCTCCCATATATTCAACCCCTTTCCAACAACTTTGATTAGGCAACAACTTCCGACAACAGTGAAACTTGGAAGACTTCGATTCCCTAATATTAGGGCACAAAACGGAGAGAGAGGCACCAAAATTTCGATTTTCTTCTTCTCCTTAGACTCCACCAAACTCACACTTATTTTTTCTTCCAAGCTTCATAATTCGCACTTCTCATCTTCCTTAGAGATATCAAACTTGCTTGAGTTGATGTGCTCTAAATGAATTCGACTTGTTTGTATTTATAGGCTCCATGTGAGGTTGAATTAGTGTCCTTATGCAGACTTGATCTCTTCTAGGCTGACTTGGTGTGGAGGATACATAAATCATATTTGACTCAATACTTAACCTTTTTACATGATTCAAAAGCCCAAGAAGGGTCTCTTTAAAAGTACAATGACTTTGTTGACTCACAATAAATCCTAGAAGTCCTTAATGGGGACGTTGGCCTAAATCATGGTGACCTAAACATGAAACCCATACTTTAATAAGTCAATAATAATAATAATAATAGTTATTATTATTATTATTATTATTATTTTCTTTATCCTTTTGACAAGTGCATTACAAGATGACTCAAATACATTAAATTAAGGCCAAACCTAGTTACATTTTTCCACATTATGCTATCATGTCTTCTCTACAATTCCATAAGTTTTACTAATTCTGAAGCACAAAGAGGAATTTATGGTTATCAGAAATTATTCTTTTAATCAAAGCACCAGATATGATTGTTTTACCTGTTAGGTTCCTATACCAATAGGTTTCATCTTTCATGATTGACAGTGGAAGGGCTAAATATGTTCATCATTGCAGGCTGCGAAGGTTCCATATTTTTTGTACATGCTATAAAAATTAGAAAATGAAAAGAGGGTATGCCTTAAAAGAATAATAAAAAGGCAAGAAAATCAAGTGGTCAAGATAAAAGTGAAAATGAACCCCAAACTAAAGACCAGGAAAGTGGCCAGTCAAAATGCCACTACTAGATTTTGGGCAGTATCATGCTCTACAAATACTGCTGCTAATCATACTTGGTGGATGGCCCAATAATCTAAACTGGACCATGCCATGGTTAAATTGCTTGCTGCAGAATAGAGAATGTTCCCTGACCAAACAGCTCAAGCTTGGCAGATGACTAGCTAGGTAGAGAAATAAAGGTGCCCAATTGCTTAATCTGGGGCCTTGGAAGAAATAAGGGTAGGTTTTGGATAGGAGGGTAATCAAAAGAAAAAGAGGACAATCAGGGTCTGCTAATTCAAGTACACCCACTTTAAATGAAGAAAAAATGTTAGGATTACTAGGATGGGTAAGTAGTGTAAGGTTGCAGAAATGGAGGGCCATCACCAATTGGCTTACTAAGTGCAAAAAACTCATGCCACTCAGGGTATTGGCATCAAAAGCAGAGAGTGGAGGACAAGCATTGGAAGCATGTCTAATTTCCCCTATTTTCCCCCAAACTTCATTTTACTAACCCCCAAGGGCCTTGAGATCTGCTCAAGTGTCCAATTCCACTTCATTTCATGACAAACTACTTGGTCAAACCATGAAGTTCAAACATGAAAAGAAGCCACATTTTTTGTGTAAAAAAATCTTTCTCATCATTTCATTTATCCTCAAAATCCTAAGTTAAGTTTTACCTACTAGAACTTAGCTTTACCCCTCCATTCACCTCACAAAGCCATATTAACCACTAATGTACTATTTAGCTCCCTAACTTCCCCCTTTCCCTAATTCTATTAGAAACTATGAAAAATTTCCCAAAAAATATCTATAAAAAACCCTCCCCCTAGAATAATAGCTATGTAACCCTTCTTTGGGGAAATATTAACCTATCTGGGGTTGGTATTAACCCCTTTGTCCCTAAACTATGGCTTCTTTCAAGAAACTATGGTGAAAACCCAAAAAAATTGAAACCCCGCCCCCATTAACCCATGCACCCCTTTTTCCCCCTTAAACCCACTTTATTATAAAGTTTTTTTTAATTAAAACAGTTTATAATACATGCGCCTAAAAAACCCATATCCTAAAGTTTTTACCCCCCCGCACCTGATTTAATTAAAACCCATTTTAATATTTGGGCGAGTCCCCCATACCTAACGCACTGTCGTTCCATGATTTCCGCCCACCGCACGATCGTTGACCCCACCCATCTAACGGTGGGCGGTCATTCCTGTGGAGAAGCCGCCTGACCTTTTGCGTCCGGGGGATGGGCGGTATTGCCGCCGTACCCCCGCCACGTGTCAAGCGCCCGCGGTGTTCGCTGCCCCCCCGCCTCGATACCACTTACCGCCCTCAGCCCTTCCGGGGAAACCACTTACCACCTCCTCCCCGCGCTGACGTCATGCCCCCATCAACATGATGTCACCCATCCTTGCCACCACCATGCCACCATGTCACATCCATGTCACCCGTCACCCTGTCCACCCTACCACCGTGTCACCGCCACCTGGGCACCCACGTCAGCTGCCACGTCACCCATCTGTACTCGGGCCCATGATGACGTCAGCATGACGTCATCACCAAAAAGGCGCCAATATGCCAAAAATGCATAAAAAGGCAAGAATTAACCGTTATTTCTCATTGTTTTTTACTATTTCCGGAGCTCCTCTGCATGCAAAAATCGACGTGCAACGGTCAAAACACAAAAGCCACCCGCCAAAGTTGCTGCCGCCTCCATTATCAACCCGAGTACCTGCAATTCGACCAGTGCAAACGCCTCCCACGCCATAAAAACCAGGTATTTTCCGCAGGCGTCCTCTTTACCCACTGTTCTCCTTTGCTATCCTAATTTCCTGCATAAAAACTCTGTCAAAAGCTCCCCATTGATAAATTGACCACTGAAATTTACTTAAGAAGCCAGTAAAACCCCTGTGCGACACAAAATCTTGAAGAAACCCGTGCACCTTTGTAAAATTCACAATTTTACCACAAAAAGCAATTGAAGGAGCCGAGCTACCGGCTAGAAAACTAATTTAGCAATTCCCTCACCCCTGCTAAAGAAATTCCCTGCAAGTAACCAGCTAATTAGCTCAACACACTCTAGTTCTTCAAAACAGAGTGTCCCACAGTTCATTAAGCCTGTAAAAGCCTCCTTACACTGCCAAGTTACTCACTGCAAAACAGAGATTAGCAAGCATTCCTCAGCATTTGTATCAAGCTTGAAAATCTAGTAAAACATCCAGCTAAAACCAGACAATGGCCACTCCAGCTGCTCTGGATGTAGCTCCTATAAATCCACCTAACAAAGAACTGGAAGCTATGCCACTGGTGGACAGTGATGCCCTCATTACAGACTTTGTGGCAGAGAGAAATCACTTACAAACCTATTGCCAGCTAAGAAACAGTCACTTGGACAACAGTGACCTGTATGGCATCTGGGAATCCAATCTGCCCACCTACTTCCTGCCTTCTGTGAACATTTTCCCTGAAGTCATCCACCTCTGTGCAGAAAATTATGACCAGAAACTCAGAGCTGTGAA
>APFE031430534.1:175308-205455 GCA_000404065.3 Pinus taeda | reverse complement strand
TATATATATGTTATATAATATATAACTATTTAGTATAGTTATTTATATATTATAACTATATATAATGGAACGTAATGTTGAATTTTTATTTATGCTACTTAATGGAAATGAAACGACAGACCGCTTGAGAGTCAACGGCCACGTTGATTGGCAGCAGATGTGGCAAATAACACGGCAGCCACGAAAATAGAAGGACGCGGATGGTAACAGCGGTTAAACAAGGCAGATGGACAGCAGACGTGAGCAATAGGGACACGGTGTTGCGGCGAATAGACAGCGGACAGGGACGGCGGAATTTGCGGTTCAGTGCAAACAAATGACAAGATTTTTTTTTCTGAATTGTTTCCTGCAGAGCCCACGCAGTCTGACAGCCGATATGATGTAGCCTTCCCGTTGACTATCAATAACAAGGCCACGATTACACCACGATTGAGGACGACGTAGACTAGTTAGAACCTGTGAACGACCGGGTGGTGTTCCATGCCCTGAGCACATGCCAATTAACGCACAGACAGTGAGTCGTTCCATGATGTTTCCAGTCTCGTCTTGCTCCGATACCAGTGGAACAGAAAATGCTAGAACGCAGAATAAATATATAAATATTTTATTAAAAGAGATGAAAATTACAGATGATGAGATTACAATTGCGGGAGCCTGGCTTATATACCGACAGGAACAACCTTTGTGGAAAGGGCATGATCTTATGATCGTGCCCTTTCATCTAATTTAACTAATATTTAATAATAACCTAATCTAACTAATTTTTACATAACACCCTAGCATTATAGCTATATAACCCTTCTTTGGGGAAATATTAACCTATCTGGGATTGGTATTAACCCCTTTGTCCCTAAATTATGGCTTCTTTCAAGAAACTATGGTGAAAACCCAAAAAATTTGAAACCCAGCCCCCATTAACCCATGCACCCCTTTTTCCACCTTAAACCCACTTTATTATAAAGTTTTTTTTTAATTAAAACAGTTTATAATACATGCGCCTAAAAAACCCATATCCTAAAGTTTTTACCCCCCTGCGCCCGATTTAATTAAAACCCATTTTAATATTTGGGCGGGTCCCCCTTACCTAACGCACCGTCATGTCATGATCGTCGCCCACCGCACGATCGTTGACCCCGCCCATCTAACAGTGGGCAGTCATTCCTGTGGAGAAGCCGCCTGACCTTTTGCGTCCGGAGGATGGGCGGTATTGCCGCTGTACCCCCGCCACGCGTCAGGCGCCCGCGGTGTTCGCTGCCCCCCCTCGATACCACTTACCGCCCTCAGCCCTTCCGGGGAAACCACTTACCACCTCCTCCCCGCGCTGACGTCACACCCCCGTCAGCATGACGTCACCCATCCTTGCCGCCACGTCGCATCCATGTCACCCGTCACCCTGCCACTGTGTCACCGCCACCTGGGCACCCACGTCAGCTACCACGTCACCCATCCATACCCGGGCCCATGATGACGTCAGCATGACGTCATCACCAAAAAGGCGCCAATATGCCAAAAATGCATAAAAAGGCGAGAATTAACCGTTATTTCTCATTGTTTTTTACTATTTCTAGAGCTCCTTTGCATGCGAAAATCGACGTGCAATGGTCAAAACACAAAAGCCACCCGCCAAAGTTGTTGCCGCCTCCATTATCAACCCGAGTACCTGCAATTCGACCGGTGCAAACGCCTCCCACGCCATAAAAACCATGTATTTGTCACAGGCGTCCTCTTTACCCACTGTTCTCCTTTGCTATCCTAATTTCCTGCATAAAAACTCTGTCAAAAGCTCCCCATTGATAAATTGACCACTGAAATTTACTTAAGAAGCTAGTAAAACCCCTGCGTGACAAAAAATCTTGAAGAAACCCGTGCACCTCTATAAAATTCACAATTTTACCACAAAAAGCAATTGAAGGAGTCGAGCTACCAGCTAAAAAACTAATTTAGTAGTTCCCTCACCCCTGCTAAAGAAATTCCCTGCAAGTAACCAGTTAATTAGCTCAACACACTCTGGTTCTTCAAAACAGAGTGCCACACAATTCATTAAGCCTGTAAAAGCCTCCTTACACTGCCAAGCTGCTCACTGCAAAACAGAGATTAGCAAGCATTCCTCAGCATTTGTATCAAGCTTGAAAATCCAATATCATACTACAAATACTGCTGCTAATCATACTTGATGGATGGCCCAATAATCTAAACTGGACCATGCCATGGTTAAATTTCTTGCTGCAGAATAGAGAATGTTCCCTGACCAAACAGCTCAAGCTTGGCAGATGACTAGCTAGGTAGAGAAATAAAGGTGCCCAACTGCTTAATCTGGGGCCTTGGAAGAAATAAGGGTAAGTTTTAGATAGGAGGGCAGTCAAAAGAAAAAGAGGACAATCAGGGTCTACTAATTCAAGTACACCCACTTTAAATGAAGAAAAATTTTAGGATTACTAGGATGGGTAAGTAGTGCAAGGTTACATAAATGGAGGGCCATCACCAATTGGCTTACTAAGTGCAAAAAACTCATGCCACTCAGGGTATTGGCATCAAAAGCAGGGAGTGGAGGACAAGCATTGGAAGCATGTCTAATTTCCCCTATTTTCCCCCAAACTTCATTTTACTAACACCCCCAAGGGCCTTGAGATCTGCTCAAGTGTCCAATTCCACTTCATTTCATGACAAACTACTTGGTCAAACCATGAAGTTCAAACATGAAAAGAAGCCACATTTTTTGTGTAAAAAATCTTTCTCATCATTTCATTTATCCTCAAAATCCTAAGTTAAGTTTTACCTACTAGAACTTAGCTTTACCCCTTCATTCACCTCACAAAGCCATATTAACCACTAATGTACTATTTAGCTCCCTAACTTCCCCATTTCCCTAATTCTATTAGAAACTATGAAAAAATTCCCAAAAAATATCTATAAAAAACCCTCCCCCTAGCATTATAGCTATATAACCCTTCTTTGGGGAAATATTAACCTATATGGGATTGGAATTAACCCCTTTGTCCCTAAACTATGGCTTCTTTCAAGAAACTATGGTGAAAACCCAAAAAATTTGAAACCCCGCCCCCATTAACCCATGCACCCCTTTTTCCGCCTTAAACCCACTTTATTATAAAGTTTTTTTTAATTAAAACAGTTTATAATAAATGCGCCTAAAAAACCCATATCCTAAAGTTTTTACCCCCCCACGCCCGATTTAATTAAAACCCATTTTAATATTTGGGCGGGTCCCCCTTACCTAACGCACTGTCGTGTCATGATCGCCGCCCACCGCACGATCGTTGACCCCGCCTATCTAACGGTGGGCGGTCATTCCTGTGGAGAAGTCGCCCGACCTTTTGCGTCTGAGGGATGGGCGGTATTGCCACCGTATCCCCGCCACGCGTCAGGCGCCCGCGGTGTTCGCTGCGCCCCCCCCCCCCCCCCCCCCTCGATACCACTTACCGCCCTCAGCCCTTCCGGGGAAACCACTTACCACCTCCTCCCTGCGCTAACGTCACGCCCCCGTCAGCATGACGTCACCCATCCTTTCCGCCACCATGACGCCACGTCACATCCATGTCACCCGTCACCCTATCCACCTTGCCACCGTGTCACCGCCACCTAGGCACCCACGTCAGCTGCCACGTCACCCATCCGTACCCGGGCCCATGATGACGTCAGCATGACATCATCACCAAAAAGGCGCCAATATGCCAAAAATGCATAAAAAGGCGAGAATTAACCGTTATTTCTCATTGTTTTTTACTATTTCCAGAGCTCCTCTACATGCGAAAATCGACATGCAACGGTCAATACACAAAAGCCACCCACCAAAGTTGTTGCCGCCTCCATTATCAACCCGAGTACCTGCAATTTGACCGGTTCAGACGCCTCCCACGCCATAAAAACCAGGTATTTTTTGCAGGCATCCTCTTTACCCACTGTTCTCCTTTGCTATCCTAATTTCCTGCATAAAAACTCTGTCAAAAGCTCCCCATTGATAAATTGACCACTAAACTTTACTTAAGAAGCCAGTAAAACCCCTGCGCGACAAAAAATCTTGAAGAAACCCGTGCACCTCTATAAAATTCACAATTTTACCACAAAAATCAATTGAAGGAGCTGAGCTACCGGCTAGAAAACTAATTTAGCAGTTCCCTCACCCCTGCTAAAGAAATTCCCTGCAAGTAACCAGCTAATTAGCTCAACACACTCTGGTTCTTCAAAACAGAGTGCCCCACAGTTCATTAAGCCTGTAAAAGCCTCCTTACACTGCCAAGCTGCTCACTACAAAACAGAGATTAGCAAGCATTCCTCAGCATTTGTATCAAGCTTGAAAATCCAGTAAAACATGCAGCTAAAACCATACAATGGCCACTCCAGCTGCTCTGGATGTAGCTCCTATAAATCCACCTAACAAAGAACTGGAAGCTATGCCACTGGTGGACAGTGATGCCCTCATTACAGACTTTGTGGCAGAGAGGAATCACTTACAAACCTATTTCTAGCTAAGAAACAGTCACTTGGACAACAGTGACTTGTATGGCATCTAGGAATCCAATCTGCCCACCTACTTCCTGCCTTCTGTGAACATTTTCCCTAAAGTCATCCACCTCTGTGTAGAAAATTATGACCAGAAATTGAGAGCTGTGAAGTCTCCATTTGGGAGCATCCTCTTTTATATAACACCAGATTCCATCAACCAAATGCTGAACAACAAGCAGACCGAGTTGCTATACCCCTTCTCCATGAACTACTTGCTAGATGAGGGCTCCAAGCTCTCTAGCACAGACATTGCTGCAATAGCCAGGAAATTCATGAAGGCAGACTGCCAACCTTCTGGGCCACCTCCCTTTTCTTATGCAGATTTCAATGAGGTAGGAAAGTTGTTGGTAGATATGCTAACCTTTGTGTTGGGTTTCACTACAAATGAGCATGTTGATCTAACTGTGTTGGTCATGTTGTCTGCATATAGCCTTGTGAAGCCCCCTGCTATGAAGTACAATTATGCCAAATATATTGCCAATAAGATACACGATCAATTGTCAAGACTGAAGAGGGAGGCAATATTCAAGTATTCCTCATACATCTATCACCTATTCTTGTACTATCAAACAGATTGCTTCCAGTGCCCAATCAAGAAGCTAGACTCACAGGGTGAGAGGAGGTTTGTCATCTTCTGGTCTTCAGTCTTCCACCAAGTCCAGAATTCTCCCTACTCATACTGTGTTTATTGACCAGTTTGTGTATCCAATCACATGCCTCTTAAAGAGGACCCCTCCTATCAGATTGTCCAAGGATATGCAGAAAAGCTTGCAGCTATCTAGGAGTTACAAGATTGGTGATTGGTACTTGTACCAGAATCACACAGTCATTAGAATCTATGGTTGTGAGCTCTGTCCCTACAGGCTCCCAAAATATGTGCCTATGAGGCTATTTGCCCTAGAATACTACAGACAACTTATAAACTCTGATCTGACACACTTCCATAGTGCCAAGAAGAAAGCCAACCTAAAGTTCAGAGACCACCTAGGCCCATTTGTCATGAACAAGAAAGATGGTTGGCAAGAAGCTGATCAAATACTAGAGCAACAGCTCAAACTCAAACGAAGCTTCTGGTGGGTCCCTTATGACCCTGAAGGTTTCATCAGTGCTAGGAGGGTCAAATATAGGCTGCTAGCCTATTGCCCATACCCACAAATACAACACTTTTCCAACCAAGATGAATTGGTACCTGACTCAATAGTAGAGGAATTGACTCAAGAAGAAAAAATGGAGCAGATTGTAAAGGACTTGGAAAAAACTCTTGACTTGGATTCTTGTCAACAGGTCTTATTCAAACAACCAGTCCAAGAAGGAGAAGGCACTTCTACTACTCCAGCTGTACAGGACACCCAGCAAGCTCCAGCAACAACAACTACAACAAAGGGAAAGGAGAAGATGGATGAACAGCAACAGGTAGAGACAGGGCAGCCCAGCACATCAAAGGATCAGCAATCAGGGCAAGCCCCTTCAGAGCAAACTGAACAACCTCAAATCCCAGTTTTGCAAATTCCTCTCAATGATGAGAGAGGAAAAAAGAGAGACAAAGAGGAGGTCACACCTCCAACAGGGTCATCACAGCAACCAGAGGCCAAGAGGTCGAGGATAGACCCTGAAACAGAAGAATGAGACATCAGTGAAGAACGGGCAAAAAGCCACAGCAGAGAAAGGCAAACAAGCCAGCAGACTGCCACTAGCTCATTTTAGCTAAAACAGGCCCAGCAGCCTACCACAGAGGTGTCCTCCTCAAGACAACGGGGCAAGAAACCAACTGCAGTCAAAGAAGGCTTCATAGAGATCAAGGCACAGAATGAGTTGGTGAGAGTACAGCTCTATGAGCAATTCTTGAAGACAACTCCAGCCAAAAAACAAAGGTTGATGGATGCCTATGATCTGAAGGAAGAAAAAATTATCTTCACCCAACTGAAGCCTAAAGTCCCACATCCAAAGACCCCAGCAAATTACTACAGAACAAACCTGGAGGTCTTTTCCAAAGACATACACCCCATGGATCAGATTGAGCTACACAAACAGACTGTGGAAATGGTGTATGCAACACTTGCCGACAGGGCAATGCTGGCCCATCAGCTAAAGGAAGCCCTGAAGAACACAAACAGACAGCTTGATTTTGAAAGGTTGTCTTCCTCTGCAAAGGACAATAGAATAAAGACTCTCGAGGACATAATAGTTGATTTGGGACATGACCCAAAGGATCCAAAGGGTGTTAGAGCCCTTATGAAGAAGAAAGAAGATGACATTGCTGCACTAAGAAGGAAGGCAAAATTGCCTCCTACCATTCACCCTCAAACAACATAACTTGCACAAGAAAAGAAAATAGATGATGCTATGGAGCTGCTTCTGGTAATGAACCAAAGAATATTACAAATGGAGGCAGAATTAGAGAAAGCACTGCAGGACAAGCAAGGGGAGTCAGCCTCCCAGCCCCCTCAAACATCAACAAATCTTGGACCTGCCCCTCCCACACAAGCAGTAGCAGCCCCTCCTGCTATTCCAGCACCTACCACAGCTACATCAGCAACAGGAGCAACAGCAGAAGCAACAGCAGCAGCAAAATCTAGCATGAGCATGGAGGAGTTGATGAAAGCTGTTAAAGAGATTGAGACTCAGGTCACTGAAATAAATGATGCTAAGGATAAACTGGCCAAGCTGGAGACCAGTTATGATAAATTAAAAATGGCAGTAGCAGAAAAACAAAGTGAAATAAAGGCCTTAGAGGCCAAAGTAAAAAATCTGGAAAAAGAATTGTTGCTAGGTAAAACCCTAGCAGAAATAAAGAAGATTATTTGGGCCAAAATTGGCCAATCGATACAAGACCAATGGAGGTCCATTCAGGCAATTTTTGAGCAGGTTGAGCTGATAGATGTGGCTCATGTATAAATACAAAGAGCCAGGACAGCCCTAGGAATAATGCCCGAGCAAGCCACCAGAATTATACATTTCCTCAATAACCACACTAGAGAGGAACTGGCAGCTCTAGAAATAAGCAGCAGAACAGATACAATCCTGACAGCCAAAAAGGTACTGACCTTGAGGAATTTTACTCAAACTCTGGAGAGGAAATGTCAGGAGATGAAAGCAGAGATTGATGAATTTAGAGCAAAAATGACTATACTACAGGACAAAGGACTGCCAAGCCTAGTGACTGACACAGGACAGCTGCTATCATATAACCAGTATATGACAAGGATCAACAATTATGTTGAAAATCAGATAACAGCATCCAGCAGCTCCACAGAAGAAGCAGGCCCTCCCTCTGGGCAGTCTCTCTATGACAAGCTAGAAAATTTGTTCTTTATTGAACATGAAATAAAGCATCTGTTTGAAGTCCCTCAAAACGTTTACAGACATACAAGGGCAGATGAAACACTAGTGAAAATGAGGAGGCATCAACTACCTCCAGCTGATTGGTGGCAAGCAATGCTAGAGATTTTGCCCAGATAATTCCACTTTGCTTTTGCCTTTTTTGAGAAAAATCAAAGTTTTCAAGTCACGGTACAGGTCAGCAGGCAGATCAGCACACAGGTACAGCAAGCATCTGTACTAGTGACTCACCAATGCACCCATACAGCAGGCTCAATTAACGCAGAGTTAAAGGCACAGCTACAACCTACTTTCCAGAGCCATAAAGTCAAAATTTGTCTGACAGAAAGATAGCAGCTATCTTAGCATTAAATGCTATATTTATGTTTTCATTTACTTTTTGTAAGAGAGTTGGTGGTGCAATTTATTGCACAATAACTCTCTACTGAGATATTTTGTACCCTATTTTTGTATATATATCCCCTCAGATAGTGTATTGAGGGTCGGTTGTAGTGTAATTCTTTTTGAAGAAGCTATTGTATCGTGGAGACATTTTTTGATAATACAAATTGCTGATGGAGATTTATGGTTCTTACGCTGTCTGAAGATGGATATGAATAGCTCTGTTTAGTTGCAGAATTCCTGTGTCATCTGCTGAAGCAATAAGTTTCTCTTAACTGTGTATGTGTTTTCTGTGTACTCCATAATCCTTATGTTTTCATAATCTTAGCAAGTAGAAAAAAATAATAGCCTAGGATTTGTTTTGAAACACCCTATGTTCAATCTCTATTTCTAAATATGTTTTCTTCTGGATTAGACATGGATATGAATTCTTGATTGCTCATGTCTAAACTAATTTTGTCATGGTGAAAATTGTTTAAGAATTCTTAACTGCTCTTAAGCAATAATTTCATTTTTTCCCTGTTAGCATAGTGAAAGATTCTTAACTGTCTTTCACTCACTAATTCCATAATTTCATCAAAAATCTGATAAGATTGCTTCACACATGCCTATCTGGCTCTGCAGCAACATTCTGTCTTCATAAATCTATTTTCAGCAGCACAAATACCTCAACTCCATTGCCCAATGGAACAAATTGTCCTATGATCTGTATCTCAGTTCTATTTGAATTAACCAACCCACCAAATTCAAACAAAACAGTACACCATAACTAGCCTAAAAAACATTCATCAACAAAGCTAAACTATAAAGAGAGAGCCCTCTCTGGTTGCAGGTAGGCTAGAAACTGTAGCTAAAAGATTGGTCAGTGGTTACCTCGGCCGTATTCCCTTTAGGAAGCAGGGAACAACCTGAGTGATAACATTACCCAAAGCACATGTTTGAGGCCCACATATGTATTGTTGGCCTTCCTTATCTCTTGTATTTATAAAGAAAGGAGAGTCTTGTTATCATCATCATACTCTTCTATTTGGAGTGACATTCATGCCAAGAGCCCAAGTTTGGTTGCACTTTAAAAAAAAAGGCTATAGTTCCTCTTAAGAATATAAATGTTTTGTGTTAAGGTCATTTTGAAGTATTCAAACATATAGGTAATAATGCCTACAAAGTCAATAATCCTCCATATATGTGCATTTACTCAATAATGAATGTGGAAATTCTAAAACTTTGTGAGCCTTTTGTTGAGAAATCTAGGGCATAGCAATTAAGTGATTTATCTTCTATTAGTAACTACTTTTGAGTGATTTTTACTTCTTTAGATTAGGATCTACATTTACTTAGGTTATTAGTGTTCTTCTTCATCAAGTAGCTACCAATTCATAAACCATAAAGATACAAGAGACACAAAATGTAGGCTATCAGTCAGGGCCAAAACCTTTCCCACGTGAGAGGAAAAGCCAAACAAATTATTCTTCTTATAGAGTCTTCAATTGATGAATACCAAGACCAAGATCTAGACCCTTGAAAGAATGACCACTCCAAGACCAAGTCACACATATCCTTCTTTGATGCTTCTCCTTCTTACACATGTCAATGCAAGTCAAACTTCTTCCTTCACTGCACTTCTTTGCTACCCTAAAACTTCGACCTCTTTTCCACAGATCTGCAGTTCATATTACTGCAATTTCACACATGTAACAAGTTTGGAGGTTCTTCCCTTATTTTCTCTATTTATAGGCTTCTCTAGATGAACTCAGCTAGCTATAAAGATGACTTGGAGACCTTTATAACCTTATTTTGGATTGTTATGATACCACTATAGAAACCCTAGTTTTTCAACCACACGTGAGATATAACTAGCCCAAAAGCAGTTCCAAATACTTCGATCTTACTCTTCCCTTCCTTGTTGGTTAGTAGGTTGCCTTCTAGTTGACTTCACACTCCTTTTTCTAATTCAAACTTCAACCGAATTACAGATTTGAAGATGACCAAAATTTGTGCTCTGAAATAAGGCTAAACTATTTATAGTGGTTGGAGCCTCATAATTAGTCAACTTGAAAGAGGTTGCACCGAAATGTATATTTGAGTAGGTTATTTACTCCATTTTGTAGCTGACTTGAAGGAGAGGTTTTGTGTTTGGTCTTGGAGGGCTTACATACTTATTCAATGAGTCACTCATGCAAAATGTGCAATGCCCAACGAGGGTCCTTCATACATGATATTGACTCAATTTGAGTTTATGACCAATCCTAAGGACTCACAATGGGATTCATACTAAAAATAAAATTCCTTTCTCATGTAACCCATGAGATAAGCATTACAATAATAATTTTATTTTTCTTCTTTTCATCAATTACATAAAACCACAATTACACATGTCATTATGAAGAATGAACATAGTTACATTTTTCAACACTCCCTCTTAATGAGGGAGGTATTCATAATGGTACTTGGTCATTCTCAATCTGAAGAATTCTCATAAGAAGAGTCGAATTGGTAACCCATATGTATAACATCATATCAACCAACATTATCACATAGCAAGGCCTTGACTAACAGTGCTATCACTCCTTGAGATCTAAGCACAATGCTGGCGAGACCAATGATGTATAGACACCCTCATCATTGTCTCTCTTAGAACATACACCACCCAATTTCTCAGGGCATCAGGACTATTCTTATCTTGGATTCCTAGTCCTCAAAGAATTCCAGTCCTCTATGACTACTCTTATCTTGGATGCCCTAAATCATCCTCAAAGAGTATAGGATGCCAGATGTTTACCCAATCCTCCATTATGTCTTCCCAAGTGAAGACAAGAATGATGTGTCTATATCTCCCTCTTAATAAGCGAGGACATATATTTTCCAATAAAGTAATGTACTCATTCCTACATAAGGAAAGTACCTAAGCTCCCTCTTGTCTTAGGAATTTCCAAGTTTCTTCCAAGTGAGAAACTTGTTTCCAGTCTCCCTCTTAACTAGGGACCTACAACAACCCCTTAGGTGGAGATGATGGGACAACCATATGCTTGAATAAATCCTCTTCATGATGTCATGAACTTATTTTCGTTATCTAGGATTCTTCATGTTTGAGACTTATGCATAAGGATACCATCCATCACCTTCATCCATGAGTCATCCATGTCATCATCGGAAAGTGATCCATCAATCTATATCTAGCCTTCCTTCATTCCAAGATTATTTCTTCATGCCATGTTTACTTAAGGATCTTTCATCCTACTACATGTGCACTGGTGGTGGAAGACATCCATATCTTCCCTCGGTGGCCCTGCATAAACCCATCTAGATATTTGTTCAAAAACAAAGAAATGAACATTAAAATCAACAACACCTTTGTGATGGTATTTCATCATGACATCTTCTAATTTGCATCAGCATCCTGCATACATATCGACACATCTCCCAAAGATATATATTTTCCTCCCAAATATATATATTGTCAAGGGTCTCTTTCTTTTTCAGACTCCATTAGTCTCCATATCTTCCATAGAGATATCCTAGTCAAATATTCTTGGTATTTTGGATGTTGATTTCCTTTACCATGGTTGTATATTCCATGATCTCTTCCTTCCTTTCTTCACACATTTCATTCCCAGAAGCTTTCAATCAAAGTTCCTTAATTGTAGTCAACCACCTCATACTTCATATGAGGACATATTATGTTGATTTCGTCTAGTGAATGTGTGACCCATGCATTCCTACATCCCTTTGAGGGAGGAGATCATTTCTTTTGATCACACTCTTAATATCAAGCATGATATTTGCAACCATATGACATGACTTCCACAATATCAAATGTAAGCGCACATACCTCATTTTTCCTTTGGGTCACCCAGAATTCCTACAACAACTTCCTCGATTGAAATAGCTTCAATCCCTTGATTTGATTCACTTTTATGTCGTCATACTATCATCCCATGAATTCCACAAGTTTGGAATTATTGATGAAACACTTGCTTCCCCTCATGATCGGTGAACCTTTCAATGAAGATTCCATCATAGAATCTTGAGAATCTAAAGCATCCCCATCAACAGATGTTTCCTTTTGACAAATGTATGACGAACCTTGAACTATATGATCTTGCCACTTATACTTCCAAAGAGCTATATTCTTGACTTCCATAGATTTTAACCATATTTCTTGCTTCTCTATGATGTTGTCCCGAACTCTTTCTTTTAATGCTTCTATGATGCTTTGATGCATCCCATTATTTTAATTAGTGAATCATGAGAGCGACATATTACAACAGAAGACTTAGGAACTTGAAAAGAACTTATGTGAGGAAGACTATCTTAGTAATATAGATCTCTTACTTCCTCTTTCTTGGACTTCGTTTTCGCTTCCTCCACTTCCTCAGTGATGTGGGCTTCCAATCTTCCTCTTTTTTTATTGTCCTTCTTGAGCTTAGGACAATCTCTCATATAGTGCCCATATTCTTGACACCCATAGCATCCAGTTTTATTCATGTTCTTATTCTGTTTCTGAGGACCAAAATTTCCATATTTTCCCTTTCTTTTTGTTATTGTAGCATATGCTTGATTTTTCTCACCTACTCCCATATCAGATTTGGCCTTTAGTCTAGATTCTACAATCTTGCACAGTGACCATAGATCTTGGAATGGAGTAGCTTCTTTCTTCCCATAAATACTTGAAGTAAAATTACCACACTCCTCCAATAGTGCATTTAATACAATTGTATTCATTTCTCTATCAGACATGACTTCTCCTAGATCTTGTAGTTGATCCCAAGTTTCAGATAACCTCATAAAGTATGAGGATATTCCATCCTCCTTGACATCTTCAGCTTATAGATTTCTTAGCTTAATGAGATGACTTCTCCAACAATGCTTATAGAATACAACTCTACTAGTTTGTCATAGATTTATTTTGAAGTTTCAAGTTTGGATACATATGGGATGAGGGGATCCTGCATAGATTCTATGAGAACCCCTTGACCCCTAACTTCCCTTTTCATATACTTTGCAGGATATTGAGCATATTCATTTCTTGGTTTAGTGATAGATCCAGTGACATGTTCCATAACCTCATTTTCAATGAGATTCGGATCTGTCCTTTTCTTCCATGCAAGATAGTTAGAAGTCCCAATCAATTTGTTGTTTTCCTTGCAAAAAGATATCTTGACAAATTCATATGTGGACATAAATATACTTAGTTGATAGGATGCTACTTCTCCTTACTACTTCCTTGATGTTGATGATGATATAGAGTGCATTAAACTTCTCCTTGATGAAGGTATTTTTCTTCAAGAGTGATCCTTGATCTCACAAAGAGTAAAATCTATTTGGATCCTTTGATGAAGATCAATTATGACTTCTTGGTGATGTCTTCAATGGTAAGGACCTTGATTCGTAGACCTCTTCAACTTGGCCTTCTTTTCATGATGATGATCCAGGACTTTTTTGTAGACTCCTTCGATATAGGGTTATAATGCTTCCTTTCTAGATCTTGTCTTAAAGATAAATTTTGCTTTGATGCCTTCCTTGAGATTTGATCCTTGAGTGTCCCTTGATAAGATGCCCTTCTGTGACTTGGTCACCTTAGATTTGATACCATGTTGAGAAATCTAGGGCATAAAAATTAAGTGATTTCTCTTTTATTAGTAACTTCTTGTGAGTGATTTTTACTTCTTTAGATTAGGATCTTATTTTACTTAGGTTATTAGTGTTCTTCTTCATCAAAAAACTACCATTGCGTAAACCATAAAGAGACAAGAGCCACAATGTAGGCTATCAGCCATGGCAGAAACCTCTCCCACGTGAGAGGAAAACCCAAACAAATTCTTCTTCTTATAGAGATTTCAATTGACAAATACCAAGACCAAGATCTAGACCCTTAATAGAATTACCACTCCAAGACAAAGTAACAAATATCCTTCTTTGTTGCTTCTCCTTCTTACACAAGTCAACGCAAGTTAAAATTCTTCCCTCACTGCACTTCTCGGCTACCCTAAAACTTAAACCTATTTTCCATATATCTGCAGTTTGTATCGTTGCAATTTCACACGTGTAATAAGTTTGGAGGTGTTTCCCTTCTTCTCTCTATTTAGAGGCTTCTCTAGATGAACTCGACTAGCTACAAAGTTGACTTGGAGACCTTTAGATAACCTTCTTTTGGATTTTTATGATACCACTGCAAAAAGCCTAGTTTTCCAGCCACACGTGTGAGATAACTAGCCCAAAAATAGTACCAAATACTTCGATATTCCTATTCCCTTCCTCGTTGGTTAGTAGGTTGCCTTCTAGTTGACTCTGCACTCCTTTTTCTAATTCAGACTTCGATCGAATTGCATATTTGAAGATGACTGGAAATTCTACTCTAAAATAAGGCTGAGCTGCCCTATTTATAGTGGTTGAAGCCTCATAATTAGCTGACTTGAAAGAGGTTGAGCTGACATGTCTCTTTGAGTAGGATATTTACTCCATTTTTTAGCCAACTTGAAGGAGAGGTTTTGTGCTTTGTCTTGTAGGGCTTACATACTTATTTAATGACTCATATAAAATGTAACATGCCCAAGAAGGGTCCATCATACATGACATTGAGTCAATTTGACTTTATGACCAAACCTAAGGACTCACAATGGGAGTCATACTAAAAATAAAATTCCTTTTCTCATGAAACCCATGAGACAAGCATTGCCATAATAATTTTATTTTTCTTCTTTGCATCAATTACATAAAATCAAAATTACGCATGTCATTATGAAGACCGAACCTAGTTACATTTTTCAACACCTTCCATGCTGGACAAGGAAAATGATGGATGTCTTACCTACAATAAAGGACATACCACCAAAAACTCTACAAATTTTGTAGAGGGTATGATTTTGTAGAATATGTCTAGAACAAGTAAAGAAGAGCAATAAAAACTTTGGGAAGTCAAAATTAAAATGAAAACTTCTAGCTAAGGAAAAAATTGTACTTCAAAGAGAATATAGAGGAAAAAATGCCTAAACTCCTTAAGTAAAATCTTTTGGGTACCAACTCCCTCCCAAAATGGGGATATCTAATCCAAAATGGCTCACTATATACTATCATTTATTTTGGCACTTTTGAAGAGGAAAAAATGGAGTTCTTAACTTACAGGACCTATTTTAGGGTAGCTCTTGTTTTCGTATTTCGGATACTAAAAATTGTGGAGTTCATTTAAATAAATAAATCCACAACTTGTGGTCAAAACTTTGAAAAAATAATTATCAACCCTTTGACCTTGTTATACAATTCAGTAGCTTTCCAATGACACTAGGATTACCTTAATTAGAGGTTCCTTTAAGGAAATATTCCTCCTATAAGTTAAAATTATACTTTCGATTACCATGGTACCAAGTGGATGCCTCATTAGCTCCCATTACTCACCCATGTGGAGCTACTCACATATGCACTTTCGAGAAAATTCTAGAGGGTCTAAAACCTTATCCATAACCCTATTTGATTGTTAGGACATGTTAATCACTAAAAAGGGATGGGTTTCATTCTTGTGGTATTAATTCACTATTCCATGGTTAAGTAGAGGAAAAGAGTAAGTTATTGTGAGTAGAATGAAGGAAGAAGACGACCTTATGGTAACAGTATAGGCCATCACTGTTTATGGAAACTCCATAGTGAATTCATGTTTCTTTGTATTTGGATTTCTTACTTGAAAATAAAAAGGCAATGCATAATCCTCACCTTTTGACTAGGTTTTTCATATTGCATTCCCAAATAGTATATCATGTGTTTATTGTGTGGATGGTATGATGATTATTATTTTATCTCATTCTCAATTTATTCAGTAATTTGATCATTACATTAGTCATACTAAGTTATAATATTAAATAAATGCTACATACTAGGGCTATTTTGATGCCTATGATCTCACTTAATTGATTTCTCCTCGCATGGATTGATACTCTTCTAATGTCCTTATGAGAGATTTCAATCTCTCTTTTATAGCTTTCACTTGGTTTCAAAGTGGTGGAACTATGAAACTAAAGTCCATAGCTCCTTCTAGCTCTACTCGAAAGCTCAAACTCCATGAAAATCCCTAAACTTCTTGTATCGTGAGTCCAAATTCTAGTATATCCGGGATTCAGACAATTCAGATGGTATGTTGTTGTTAACTCTTGAATATGTTTAGCCCCAAATGTACTTGATTTGGATGCGCTCAAATCTGGATACACTCGCCTTTGTAGGCCCATATATCTATACACCCAGATACCTTATGGGCACGGACTTCAAAATTTGATTCCTTTTGCAAACTCCGGTGGGGTCCACCCTGGATAACCTCCTATTTGGCTAATTAGCAAGGCTCGGATACCTTTGCGCACAAATCTTAAGGTCTAGTTATACTTTGTTGTGGGACAACTCCAGATGGCTCCAAGTTTTTTTGTGGCTCAATCTAGATCTGGGTAAAATTTAAGCTCCCAAACTCTTTCATAACCTAAATACTTCTCGACCTCGATAACTCCGCTAGCAAAAACTTGCAACGAACTTTGGTTACATCCATGTCAATTGACGAATCTGCTGAATTGAGTGGAGATCAAATTACAACTTTAAATGAATCATGATAATTGATTCCTTGTGACTAAACAATTTGAGGATTTCATATGGTTGTATTTCTAGATCACACATATATTAAACACGCACTAAAAAAGAAATATACATGCAATATTTTAATTCAAGTATAAATAGAAAGATTACAAATTGGCATGTATACGCAATGTTCGTCTGGTCAGATTCAACCTCTTCACTCTCTTTCCTAAATTCTCTCCATCACACTCCTCACATACTTTCATAAACAATTATATTAAAAAATAATGACATAAAGCTCTCATATTCGATCTCAACAAGCTCAACCTATTTTACTGAAATATCTAACAATTTCATAAATTAGTTACATTGATCCTTTTACATAACAATTAAATGACACTCATCCTCACTTCTTAACAATACAAATTCTCTTAAATATATTGTAGGGAATATTATAAAATAAATAAAATTTAAAGAAACTAACTTCCTTTAATAAATGGGGTTGACCTAATGTCAAACTCCCCAGGAAGAAAAAAATTGTTCATGAAATCCTCAACACTTATGCTAAACTTTGAAATCTTTGTTATTGTCGTCCAACTGACATCTTCTGCTAATTGGTTCTTTCATTTGACCAAATATTGCAAATATATTTACTCGCTTCAATCTCTTTCTAAACTTCTCTTGGTAATTGTTTCTTCCATCTGTTGGTTTGATCTTCATCACTTATAGGCTCGTCATCCAACTAGCATCTTCTACTAATTGGTTCTTTCATTTGACCAAATATTGCAAATAGCTTTACCCACTTCAATCTCTTTCTGAACTGCTCTTAGTAATTGTTTCTTCCATCTGTTGGTTTGATCTTCATCACTTATAGGCTCATTTGTTGTAACACTCTTTGTCTCCTTAAAGGGATGTTGATTGCTACATTAAAAATTAGGAAAATTTCAATACCACTTGGGAGTTCTATCTCATAAGCATTAGAAGATTTTTTTTTTACATGGACCAATTTTCTTAAGCTTTAGTTTATTGTATGTCCCTATAATAAACCTTTCTTTCTTGAGATATGCCATCACTAAGTCACTAACTTCAAATTCCAATTATCTTCTTTTTATAACTATTCTTTGTTTTACTTGATGTTGTTTTCTTGCAACCGCTTCTTGTCCTTTTCCTACAATTCTTGCATGCTTGCTACATCTTCACCATCAACACTTATTAACTCCTATTTTCCCAAATTTCTCAGCTCATAAACTCCTCTCGGGTGCATTCCATATATAATCTGAAATGGACTCATTTGTGTACTTCCATTGGGTGAATCATTGTAATAAAACTCAACCTAAGCAAGTACTTGATCCCACTATTTGGGATGCTCACTTACCAAGCTCCTTGAAATATTTCCCAAGCTCATGTTACCACCTTTGTTTGTGCATTTTTCTGTGGATGGTAATTTGAGCTAAAATTCAAGTTAGTGCCTAGTTTTTTCCACAAAGTCCTTCAAAAATGGCCTATGAATCTTGTATATGTGTTTAACACAATGCTTCTAGGTAACCCACACAATCTTACAATTCCTTTAAATAAAAAAAATTTCATATTGATTACATTAGTAGCTTTTGTACAAGCAATGCAATGTGCCATCATTCAACACCTATCAACAACAACATAAATGCAAGTGTTGTCCCTTTGGGTTCGAGGCAATCCCAAAACAAAATCCATACTCATGAAGTCCTAAGGCCTGTTTAGAATTGGAAATGACTGACATAACCTTGTATTTTGACTTCTTCCTTTAGCTTGTTGACATACTCTACATCTTTCAACAAATTTTTTTACATCATTTTTTGTACTTGGCTAAAAACAAAATTAAAATTAATACAACAAAGGTCTTATCATATCCAGAGTGTCTTGCCAATCCTCCACCACGCTTCTCTTTTATCAAATTGTCCCTCATGGAACATTTGGGTATGCAAAGGTTATTGTTATTTGGGTATGCAAAGGTTATTGTCCTTGAAATTTGCATCATTCTTGTACATATCTTTTAGCTCATCAAATCCCAAATCATTAATTTGAAATTCTTGTAGAGATAAATTATTTTTACTCAATGTATCAACTACTTTTTTCGATGTACCACTTGTGTGTTTAATCACAAAAAGGAAAAAAAAAAATTCAAAAATTCTACCCACTCAACATGTCTTTGATTCAATTTTGACTAGTTGGTGATAAATTGGAGAACATGGTTGTTAGTATACAAAACAAATGCTTTGCACATAAGACACTGTATCCATTTTTCAAGGCCTGAGCTATGGCATAAAATTCTTTATCATAGGAATACTACTTTTGTTTTACTTCATTTAATTTCTCTTTGAAATAAGAAATCATTCTCCCTTCTTGACTCAAAATTGTTCCAAAAGCAGCTCCACTTGCATTTGTTTCAACCTGAAATAATTTGTTGAAATCTAGTAGGGATAACACTCAATGTTTTATGATCTTTTGTTTCAACAAATTAAAATTCCTACTAGCTATCATAGTACACTTGATTGGTTGTTTTCTTTATTTAATGGTTTCCATAGTGGCTGCACAAATTCCGCTAAAGTTCCTAATAAACTCCTTATACAAGCTTGCAAGACCATGGAAGCGCCCGCTTCAAAAATATTTTTTTGGTACATGCCATTCAGTAATTGCTTCAATTTTTTCCAGATCCATTTTTAAATCAACTTAAAAAAATATAAAGCCCATGTATAGAAATTCCCTTTTCATAAAACTACACTTAATCAAATTAATCAACAACGTTTCTTGTTGCAAGGTGTTTAAAACTAACTTGAGGCATCTCAAATGCTCTTCCTTTGTTTGGTTGTACACTAAAATATACAATGACTCCTTCAAGATCTCATTCATTAGCCTCATAAAAATGTTGGGTGCATTACTGAAACCAAAAGGCATCACTAACCATTCATACAGTCCATGGTTTGTCTTAAAGGCCTTTTTTCACTCATTTCCTTCTCTAATTCGAATTTGGGGGCACCCACTCTTTAGATCAATTTTAGGGAAATATGTAGCACCACTCAGATAATCAATTAAATCATCAATGCGTGGAAGAGGAAATCTATACATGATTGTTATATTGTTGATGGTTTTCAAATCAGTGCACATCCTCCACCTGCCATCCTTCTTTGGGTTAAGTACTTTAGGGACAACAAATGGACTTAGACTTCCCTTAATGAGACACCTGTCCAAAAAACTTGTCTCTTCGCTTTTCATTTTCTTACAGAGTCATTTTGTATGATGCTTTATTTGGAAGACTTGACCCAAGGATTAAGTCTATATGACGACTTATGTTTCTTACAGGAGGTAAATTACTTGGCATCTCCTCAACAATTATATTAGCAAAATCATTCAACATACCTTTAATTTCTTTAGACAATCATCTATGCTTGTTCTAGTGAGGATTACTTGGGCATTGCAATCAAAGAAAATTATACCTCCCCCTTCTTAACCTCTTGCAACATCTCCTTACCACTCATTAGCAAGACACTTGGAACAAATTCTTCCTTTACTCCATCTTGCAAGGGAAACAATGTGTGCTTCTAAAAATCTTTTTCAAGTGTATATGTGTTCCTTCTACTGCCATCATTGATAGCTCTTTTGTCATACTATCATGGCCTTTCCAACAAAACATGGCAGACATCCATGGACATTAGATCACATAAAACTTCATCTTTATACCTTCCAAACTGAAATTCCACCTTGCATTGTTCATTCACTAAAATTTGATGTCCCTCTTGCAACCATGATAATTTATAAGGGGTGTGGTGTTGTTCTTTTTAAATCTATTTTATCTACCATTTCCATGGAAACTAAATTATCAGTACTTCCATTATCAATTATAACTTTACAACACTTACCTTTCAATTTACATATAATCCTAAACAATATTTTCTTCTAGGTTGGATCCTTAGTTTCCTTCTCTGAATTAATTAAAACTCTTTTCAGCATCAATGACTCCCTTTTCTTTAGGAATTTCTTCAGTTTCTATTGCATTTGCAACTTCTTCTTTGACTTATGTCACATGTAGACCTCTTTGACCTGCTGGATTATTTTTTGGGCATTCCCAAGACGTGTCCCAACTTCCCACATTTGTGACATCTAGGCTGGTAATCTCTATCTTTGCCTCTACCTCTTGAGAAAGATCTTCCTCCTCTGAAATCACCTCCTCTTGGTCACTGACTACTTGAACATACATTATCTTCTCTTGAAGATTGTAATCTTCCTCTACCGTTGGCTTGTCCTTTTCCTCTTGCAAGACTTCTTCCACTATTATTTTGACTTTGTTTTTTGGTTATCTTTTTCAACTCCTTTCAAAGAAAATTGATAGGCATCCTCAACCATCCTTGGGGATACAAGATTGATCTCATCCTTTATCACATATCTCAAACCATTAATGTATTTGGCATCTTTTTCAACATCTTCTTCAATATGACCAACTCTAATGTTTAATCTAAAAAATTCTTCAATGTATTCCTTTACAAACATATATTTTGTCTAAGGTTATGCAATTCCCTAAAAGGATTCAATTGGTAATACTTGGGCATGAATTTACCTTTGAGTTTGGTATCCATTCTGTCCCAACTCTTAATTTTATATTTTCCTTTCCTTTCCCTATCTACCTGCACTTCATCCCACCACAAGGTTGCATGGCCTCTCAATCTAATGGCTACAAACTTTACCTTTTTCTCCTCATCAACATCTTAATCATAAAAATAATTATCTAAAGCATTGATCCTATCCATAAATTTATCATTATTCAAATCGTAAAAAATAACCTCCATCTTTGGTCTGGCAGTCATCTTGATTATAATCTTCAACATTTTCGCCTATATTGATTCTTCTTTTTCTTCTTCACTAGAATACTCTTCTGCTGCTCAATGTCATCTCCCACGTCAACTTGTTTCTGAGTAGTTTCCATCGTTGCTAATCTCTCTTTCATCTCCTCTAGTAGGGCCACATTAGCTATAGGCCTCCCTTTGCTTGCTTCTTGAATTGCTCCTTTGCATCTCACTGCCATTGCTGAGAGAAAAGTTGTGTTCTACTTTGATACCAAATTGATGTCAATGATCTCACTAAATTGATTTTTCCTCTTTGAAGCATGGATCAATACTCTTCTGATGTTCTTCTAGGAGATTTCAATCTCTCTTTTCTAGCTTTCACTTGATTTGAAAGTGATGGAAATCTGCAAGTAAATTTCAGAGCTTGTTTCGGCTCTACCTGAAACCTCAAACTCCATGAAAATCCCCAAAAGTTTTGTATCGTGAGTCCAAATTTCAATATGTCTAAGATTCAAACAAAATAGATGGCATACACTTGTTAATTATGGATGTATTTAATAATGTACTCTGGATGAAATTTTTTATCACTGAGAGCTATGCGTGCTCCTGTGAGCTCCTCCCTAGTGCGCCCCAAGGGCATCCACAACCTTGAGTATCGAACATACCACAACAACCTCCTGTTGCATTCATGGAACCACTGGATCCACTGGAGGATGGAGATCCTCCTCCGGGAAAACAACCCTATGAGAAAGAAGAAAATGCAGATGCCTTTGCATCTCTAATATCAACCATTAGCCCTCCAAAAACAGATCGTCGATATCCAAGTTTGTGAAGAAACTTGAAAACATCCCAGAGATCTCTCTACCTCCGTCTCTTCCCCATTGAGCGACGCTGTCTCTAGTAAAAAGGGGATTGGTTAGTCAGTTTACAGTACTATGGCCATCACATCGTTTGGTTCAAAAATGGGTTGAAAGGAACTAGTCCTTTTCAATATGAGGAAAAATCTCCATAAGATTTTGTGGAAGAGGGTATTATACCTTTCATTTCGAAACAAAGGAAGATCGAGATTTAATCTTCAGAAATGACCCATACTTCATGGACATGGGAGGGCTATACCTAAACAGATGGACCCCTGAATTCGATCCTGAAATGGATGTTCTGAGCGCTCTGCTAGTATGGGTAAGACTTCCTCATCTTCCTCTACATTGTTGGGGCGATAAATCTATCAAGACCGTCGGGAATGTTGTGGGGAAGTATATTGACAGATGTGAACCAAAAGAGAACATGTATGCATGTGCAAGGATATGTGTCGAAGTGGACCTAGGGAAGGGCCTTTCGGAGGTAGTAAAAATCAAAGTAAATCACTGGACGCACATAAAACAACTGCACAATGAGCAGATATCGTTCAAATGAAAGGTATGTCATGAATACAGTCATTTTGCAAATAGATGTCCAAAAAAACAAGAAAGTGAAAACTTAGAAGAGTCTGAAGCAAAATGGGAACAAGTTAAAATGAAAAAATCGACAAACAAATAACCCCTCTCCTCCTCAAGCCATCCCCGAGCTCCCCTTGCCCCCCCAATCCTTCTCCATCATCCCCTGCCCCCAGCTAACCCCCCTAATCTCCACATCTTTTTCAATCCCAACCCCTTTTGACCTCTTGGTGATCCTCCTATACCTCACTCACCCCCTCCCCCCTCATCTCTCCCCTTCCCATATCCTCACCCCCTCAGTTCTTACCCCTCGCAGCCCTCCTCCCCCTTAGCAAAATTTTGACAAGAAACCAATTAAGGAATCTCTTCAAACCTTAGATCACCAAAAGAAAGCAAGAAGAAAATCTAACAAAGAGCTTAGAAATGAAGCGGCAGCAAAAGAGATGGCTTTAGGAACGCAGCAACCCATGGACTCCTTTTTTGGGAAAAGCTCTGGGAACAATGAGAAAAACCAAAATTGTAAAAGAGGGGAAGGACCCTCAACCCATCAACTAAATAAATAATGATTGTGGTCTCCTGGAATTATCGTGCTTTGAGGATGCCCTTTAAAGTAAATGCAAAAAAAGATATTTTAGTAAAGGAAAACCCGGATATTCTTATGCTTCAGGAGTCTACCAAAACTAGTTGTCAGGACTAAAAAAAATGATCAAAAATCTAAAAAATTATGAGGGAACAAGTCAACAAGCTATAGGGGGCTTAGGGGGAATTTGCACATTATGGGGGAAAGGTAAATGGGAGTTGCTACTACAAAAAAAGGAACAACACTGGATTAGAACAGATCTAAAAGAGACAACCACCAATGAGCAATTTTGCATTGTCAACATATACGACCCCAACCACTTCAGGGAAAAAGAACAATGTTGGAATATAGTTCAAGAGACCTTAAATGAAACTCATAATATAAAAATAATCTTGGGAGGGGACCTCAATCTTGTCCTAAATGTTGAGGATAAATTTGGAGGGATTTACCATGCAGATCCTTTAAGGGATGCCATTGAAAACATTAAGGAAACAAACAATGTAATAGACATTCCTCCCAACAATGGTAAGTATACATGGAACAACAAAAGGGTAGGAAGCAGCAATATAAAAGAAAGATTACATTGGATTTTGGTTCAGGACAACATCATCTCCAACTACAATTCAGCGAGATCAAGAATCATTCATGCAACGACATCATATCACAAGTTGGTGGTAATTACTATGGGGCTGATGGAAAATCAAGGCCCAAAACCTTTCAGATATTGCCCAATATGGAATAGCAATGTAGAATTCAAAAAACTAATTGCGGAAGTGTGTTCTCAAAGGTCTTGGGGTCCCCTTATTATGTGTGGGAAACCAAGCTAAAAAACTTGATAAAGGAACTGAAAATATGGGCCATAGAAAACGAAAAGCAAACAAAGAAAAGGAAGGTTGAGTTATTAAAAAAGATGGAGAAACTTCAAGAAGCAAAAGAAAACAAGGAAGAGCACAAAGAGTACCATCTCTAGGAAAAGGGCCTCTTTTGGGAAATATAAAAAAAAAAAAAAAAAAAATCGGAAAGAAGAGGAAGTGGCGAGACTAAAGTCAAAAAGCCTTTGGTTAAAAGCAGGGGATAAAAACACAACATTTTTTCATAATACTATGAAAATCAGAAGAATCAGAAACCAGATTGACAAAATCCAAGTAGAGGGACAAGAAATTAGAGGAGCGGTTGAATTAAAAAAAGAAGCTCATAAACATTTCAAAAACCTCTTAACAACAAATAACAATGTAAACTTTGAAACGGGAACTATAAACTCAAAACGAGAACTCTGGCCAAAAAAACCCTGAAAAAACATGAAAAACAGTGCTAAAAACGAAAACTGTGAATACTGAAACAATGTTTTTTTTAGGGTAAATTTTGAACGTGTTTTAAAAATGGCAGTGAAAACAAATTTTTTGTGCAAAAACTGTGCAAAAAACACCCTTGAAAAGTGTTGATACTTGAATGATGGCTTTTTTTTAGGGTCAATTTTCAACATTTTTAAAAAATGCCAGTAAAACCGAATTATTATGTGTAAAAATTGTGCGAAAAACACCCTTAAAACGAAAAGTGTTGATGTTGAAATAACATTTTTTTTTTCTAGGGTAAATTTTTAACATTTTGAAATAATGGTATAAAAGATTTTATCATGACTTCGAAAAACATTAAAATTTCAAAAAAACAATGAAAACATGAAAATAAAATTAAAACAATGAAATATATATATATATATATATATTGCAAACATAAATAAATATATATTAAAAAAAAAAAAATTGTAAAGTATAATTAAAATTTAGTTTAAAAAAAAAAAACAAAACAAAACAAAATTTAAAAAAAAACTATAAATTAAGTAAAAATAGAAAATTTTTAAAAAGCATATAAAAAAAATAAAAATTAATTAATTAATTAAAAACTAATATAATAATAAAAAAATAATACAAAAAAAAATTTAAAAAAACTTGAAAAAAAAACAAAACAAACAAACAAACAAAACATATTTTTTTTAAAAAAAAAAAAAAAAAAAAAAAAAAAAAAAACCAACAACATTTTAAATTTTAGGTTAAAAAAAAATTATAGAATTTAGGCTTCTGTGATCCATGTCAAATTTCATTTGTCAATGCGTTTCGAACCAACCAGAGTGGTTCATCGTCAGGACAACGCGTTTCGGACCAACCAATGTGGTTCATTGTCAGGACAACGCGTTTCAAACCAACCAGTGTGGTTCATCGTCAGGACAAGTTGAAGAGACAAATCCAGCTTGGCATGTTAAATAGACTGAGCAGGGACTCCAACGGCTAAATTTGATTAACAGCTAATTTATCGATTTAGGGACCAAGGTCAAAAATTTATTTATTAATATAATATTGTTCTTATTTATTTATTATTTTATAATGGAAATTAGTTAAATTAGGTGAAAATATATATAAAAATAAATTAATTTTAGTGGTTAGTTTAAAAAAATAAATAAAATCAATTAGTATTATTATTATTAATATATAAAATATATATGTTATAAAAAAAAAAGAATTAATTAAAATTTGATTAAAAAATATATATATATTATTTGTTTCAAAAATTAAATACATTTTTTTTATAAAATATGCGTTTTCTTTTTTTTTAATGTCATTTTTTTTTTAAATGGGCTAGGCTTGCAGCCGCGTCACCCAGGGTCGCACCCCCATAGGTAGTGCGCAGAGGCGCAGTTGTCTAAGGTCACGCCCCCACGGGCAGCTGAGCGGCAGCTTAGCGATTCCGAGAGTCGCCCAGCCACCACTTCACTGCCCATAGGGGTGTGGTTGCAAGCTAAACCCATTTAAAAAAAAAAAAAAAAAATTGCATTTAATTTATCGTAACAAATAATCATTTATTTTTAAATGTTTTTTTGTTAACAAATGGAAATTTAAATTTAAAATTTTAATATAAAATTTAAAATGTGGTTTTTTTAAAAAAATGCGGGTTTTTTTTAAATGTTTTTAATTTGGTTTTTTTTCTAATTTGAAAATATATATATATATTATATATATATTAATTTTTTCGTTTCGGTTATATATATTATATATATATAATATATATATAAAGTTTTCTAAATGTTTTAATCTTGATTTTAGTAGTTTTTTTTGTTAATTTTCTTTAAAAAAATTAAATCTATTTGCTTTTTATTTTTTTATTTTTGTAGTTTTGTTAATGTTTTTTTTAGGGTTTTTTTTCAAATTCCTTTGTGTTTTACTAGATTTTTTTTTATTTTTATATTATAATTTATTTTTTTATGTCAAAAAAATGACATAAAATTATTAAAATGTAACATTTAAAACAAATATCCACACTTAATACATTAAAAAATTTAAAGTGTCAAAAATCGTTAAATTTAGAAAATAATTATTTACATTTCATACATTAGAAAATTTAAAATCAAAAAATAGGTCTTTAAAAACAGAGGCATGATGCAGAATCACCATTTTTTTAAATTAGCATGCAAATCACTAACATTCTAAAACGTAATGTACATAAATAAATTTAAAGTGTCAAAAACTATGCTCTAAAAAAATATGTGTGTTCTGCATCACCCCTTTTTAAAATCGGGTCACTTTTTTGCTATCTCTACGAAACGGGTAGCAGTATCAGTTCTCGTTTCAAAGTTTTCATTGTTAAATGGAAAAATAGCATATTACGAAAGCTTTTTGCAGCATGTACCAAAAAAGGTAAGTGGAGAAATTATGCAAGAAATCACAGAAAAAGAAATAGAGTTAGTTGTTTGAAGCCTTCAGCCGGATAAAGCATTGGGTCCAGATGGATTCACAATTGCATTTTACAGGCAGCACTGGCAGATATAAAAAAGGATTTAATAAGAATGATAAGGAATGTGTTTATTAAAAAAAAAATGGGAGGTTTTACCAAATCCTCCTATCTAGCATTAATTCCAAAGGATGCTAAACCTTCCTCTTTTAGCAGATTTCGGCCAATTTCATTGTGCAACTCTTCTTATAAAATAACAACGAAGATCATAGCCAACCAAATAAAAAAAGTTCTCCCTAATATTATCTCGGAAAACCAAAGAGGCTTTGTTCCAAATAAGCATATTATAGACAATCCACTAGTGGTCTAGGAAGCTCTACACTCAAGCATGCTAAAAAAGAACAGGGAATTATCATAAAATTGAATATGGCCAATGCCTTTGACTAGGTAAGCCTTCCTGACCTCACTGTTGTCTTAAAGAAATTTGGCTTGTCAAATGAAATCATGAAATCATTGAGGTAATCAGTGTCTGCATTTTGGGACCATGTATAGCCCCGTTGATAAACGGAAGACCGAGTGAGTTCTTTCAAAGTTTCACAGGGTTGAGGCAGGGTTGCCCTCTTTTGCCTTTCTTATATATAATAATGGCAGACTCGTTAAGTAGAGCTTTGGAAAAGAGGAGAGAAAGAACACTAACTGGTTTGCACATCTCTCATGGTGTAAGAAGCATAAATCATTCCTTGTTTGCAGATGACACTCTGTTGATGGGTGAAGCTTCATGCATTATTGCCAAAGATTCAAAAAAATCCTTGATAACTTCATGGAGGTTTCTAGTGGTCTCTTAAATAATGCAAAATGTAAAATATATGGTTGGAATGCTCCCTCTCGCACCATGCAAAGAATATCTCAGATTTTTGAGATCCCCATACAGGAAAATTGGAATTACTTCTTTTACCTTAGACTTCCCATATCTAAAGAAAATCTAAAGGCTGAGTTATGGAGCACACAAACTAAAAAGATGAAGGAAAAAAATCTAAAGTTGGGGAATGTTGTGGTTGAACATTGCCAGCGGGGTGCCTCTAATCAAAGACATGCTCACTGTGTTGCCCATTTACCAATATGCCACTATTATGGCTCCGACCAGCATTCACAAACAAATGGAATTAATAATCAAAGGTTTTTTATGGTAGGGAGGGAAAAAGAAGACCAAAAAGTTCATCTTGCTAAAATGGGAACAAGTAATTTTTCCCTAGGAGAAGGGAGGCTTATCTATAACGCTGCATGGACTGATGAATGCAGCCCTATGGGCCAAAATTATATGGAGAATAATAACTGAAAAGGATAGTTGGTGGAAATCAACTTTGGCTTTAAAGTATATGAATCATCAAAGAACTCACTTGCTAGATGAAAACGTCTCAATAAGGCCATGCTGCCATGCTCGCAAGTATGGAAGCTAGTTAAAAAAATGATATCTTCTATCATCAAGAACACTTTGAAAATACCTGAAAATGGTAAAAGTATCAAGGGATGGGGAGACAGAATCATGGGGAAGGAACCTTTATCATCTCTCCCAGGTTTCCAAGAGATAAAAGAATGGATGCAAGTCAAGGGGCTAACCTCCCTACACTCTATCTCTTGTTGGGAAAACAGAAATTTGCAAGACCGGCACATTCCAAATCTTCCTCCAAATTTAAAAAGCCAATGGGATCTCTTAGTCCTCCATCTCAAGGGATTAGCCCCAACAAATATAGAGGATGAAGACACAATCATCTAGGATCCTAATGGGGGTGCCTACTCAGTCAAGTCCGCATATAACTCTCTCCAAGCTTAGCAAGATGAACAAGATTGGGCCCAATGGAAATCTATATGGAAAACAGAAAGCTTCCCCAAAGTTAATATATTCAGTTGGACTCTCCTAAAAGGAAGAATCCTTACTGTTGATAACCTTAAAAGAAAGGGATGTTCTAGCCTGTGAAGGTGCTCAATGTGCCTAAATGAAGAAGAATCCATCCAACACCTTTTCTTGGATTGTCCATTTACTAGAGAGTGTTGGAAGCAGCTTTCTAGTCCTCTGGAAATGGATCTCAACTTCTCCAAACCCTTTAACAACTTCTTTACTGAATGGAAAAAAAATTACCCTTACTCAATGAAGAACAAGCAAACCATTAAAAGGTTTTGGGAAAGTCTTCCGTCATTTCTTTGTTTACACATTTGGCTCTCAAGAAATAAAAGCATCATCAAAGACCAAATCCCAAAGATTGGAAGAGTTCTGTCAAAAACTTGGGGACTCACTTTAAAATTTCTAAACATGGAAGGTTTAAAAGCAATAGACAGTAGCAGCCTCCAGCAAGATGAAAGGAATTGGATTAACCAGGCAACTATTAGAAGTCACTGGAATATCAGTCCTAATGAGAGACCTCCAACTCAAAACTGGAAAATTAGATTAAATAAGGAAGAATTCATAACATGGAAAGAAAACTTGAATAGGCATTGTCTCTTCTTCGACAGGGCCTCCAAAAATAATATGGGTAGAGCTAGAGCAGGAGGGATCCTCCTCAAGCCAAGGGGGAATAATCTAGTCACTTATGAGTGGTGGTTGGGGGAAACCTCCAACAACAAGGCAGAGGCTTATGGCCTGCTAATGGGAACCAAGATTTAAAAAAAAAAAGGCAATCAGAGACTGAATAATAATGTGAGATTCAACAATTATAATTGAAGCCATGGTCAGTAGAAGAAATCCTCCAAACACTACCATGCATCGAATTTTCAAAAGTATAAGGCAAAATTTGGAAGGCCTGGGAAATGTCCCTTTTAA
>APFE031430534.1:157600-168158 GCA_000404065.3 Pinus taeda | reverse complement strand
TCCTCATAGCTTCCGACAGGGTAGTACTACTCCTTGATGGCATCCCGGAATGAATTCCAGGTGGGTGCGGCTGAAAATAGTGAGCCGGTACTTTCACCCTTCTGCTCGCAGTAGGTTTCCCACTAGTCCTTGACGTGGGGGGCTGCTTTGAGAAGAGAAAAAACAATATTTTCTCGACTCGAAAATTCATGAACAGAAAAATAACCCTCTCGCAGATTTAACCATTTATCTACCGCATCTGCGTCTATCTGACCCTCGAATATGGGAATTTCAAAATTAACTTGTACCTTAAAGAGCGTGGAGTTTCCAAAGTAGCTGCTGGAAGCCGATGCGTCACTTCTGGGTAGCCGCTGAAGGATCTGGGCAAAGTTGTCCATCATCGCGTTCCGTTGTCGCTCAAGGGCTTCTTCGAGCAATATTTTGATAGGATCTCCAACCCCCTCATCTTTCTTCTCATCCTCCATGGGAGGCCGTCGGGATTTGCGAGGCTGGTCTTTCAAAGGTTCGACTAGTTCAAGCCCTAACTCCTTATATCCCGACCTCGTTGGGGACATGCAAAGAAAAATAGAGAAAAAGCAGAGTGCTTTGATACCACTGATCCGGATTTAAACAGGAATGCAACAAAATACAAAGATAACCATATACACAAAGATGCAGCGGAAATAATACTTCATTTCATTAATAGAAAACACTGAAATATGCTTACAAACAGAGTTGAAAATAAACCAACTAGGACGATGGTAACTTATCTCTGAGAAGAGATGTGGCGGCTACATGCCTCTGAATTGTGTTACAATGAGGCTCAAAGGCCTATTTATTGTTGAGAAACAATGGAAACATTCCAAAACCTAACCCTAGAAGATGAAACGCCAAATTGTGGGCCCCGTTTGGGTAAATTGGTACATCAACTTCCCGGGGTCGTAACTTTGGCATGCGATCTTCGTTTGACGTGTACAATAGCTCGTTAGAAAGATCTATCCGAGCACTGCTACTTTGGGAAGGGCAACATCGACCCATAGACCCATGTTGCCCCCAGATTTCCCAAAAAACATCGTTTAGGGCCTCAAAATGGCTCTGGAAGTTCAAGACCTGAAAACTGCTAAAAATAGTAAACTGTGCTACAATTTAGAAAACTGAAGAGCTGAAAGAAACAATGGTGGGGGTCCAAGTGGATTTGGCAGGTGGCCACCAATATCCACCTAGATCATTTTTTCAAGCAGAAATATCAGGAAGGAATAGCACAACACAAAGGATCACATCGCAGATCAAAGTATAGCAGAAGACCGCTCAACAATGGATTCAAATCCAGTAGATCGAGCTTCTCAAAATGAGAAATGTGCTACATGCAGAGCCAATAAATTTATGATCGTCAAGATAAGAGAGACAATTCAAAATTTGAGGTTTCAAATGAGGTCTGAGAACTGTGATTTGAAGAGACAATTAGAGAGTCAGAGGGTTGAAATAGATTCCCTCAACAACAAATGCACTCACCTTGACGAGATAGTCAGCTACGTCAAAAATATTGTTGTTGAATCAGGAGGGAGAAAATTCAAACTACTAGAGCAGTAAACAAAGATCTCAACAAGATCAATCCATAAACAAATATTAAACTACCCATAAGTTTTTTTGAAGTCTGTTACTTTTTGACAATTATGTTATGTAAGTGTATTCTCTTGTTGTCTCAGTTTGTAAGGCAGTATGCAAAAATGTAATTGGAATCTTTGGAATTTTTGGATTCATGTCTAAAGGTTTCCGAGATTGTGTTCCCGACCTTCTCTCCTTCAGCATGACTCCATCTAGCATCATATGTAATAGGAGCATGTTCCTCTATCTTTTTTGGGATATATAAAACCATAATCAATCATGTAAAAAAAATATGGATGTATTTAATATGGATGCACTCAAATTTGAATACATTTCCCCTTTGTAGGCCCCGATCTCTACACCTAGATATCTTCTAAGCTCAAACTTTGAAGTTTGATTCCTTTTCCGAACTCCTATAGGATCCACCTTGGATAAACTCTTATCCAGCTTGTTTTCTTTCATCTAGTTATTCGTAATCGCAATACATGCCCCTTAGCAAGGCTTGGATATCCTTGTGCATGAATCTTGAGGTCTAGTTATACTTTGGATCAGGTTAGCTCCAGATGACTACAAGTTTTCTTGTGGTTCAAACTTAACTTCAGCAAAAGTTAAGCTGCCAACTCTTGTACAACCTGAATGCTCCTCGACTCAAATAACTCCCATCAATAGAAACTTGCAACAAACTTCGGTTGCATCCCTATCAATTGACAAATCTGCTAAATTGCGTCGAGATGAAATTACAACTCTTGACTAATCGTGAAAACTAATTTCTTGCAACTCTAAACAATTTGAAAATTTAATCCAGCGCTATTTCTAAATCACACACACATAGATTAAACATGTACCACATAGAAAAGTATATAAGCAATATTTTAATTCAAGAAGAAAAAGGAAGATTACAAATTGGCATTTGTGCGCAATTTCCCATAATCAAATTTGACTTTTTCATTATCTTCTCTAAATTCTCTCCACCATACTCCTCACATACTTTCATACACAATTATATTCAAAAGTTGTTACATAAAGCTCTCCTATTTAATCTCAACAAACTCAACATGTTTTATTGAAATATCTAACGTCCTAAATTAGTCACATTTATCCTTTTACATAACAATTAAATGACACTCATCCTAACTTTTTAACACTATAGATTATTTTATATATATTATAGGAGAATATTATAAAATAAATAAATATTAAGAAACCAACTTCTTTTAATAAATGAGATCAAACTAAGAAAATCAAATAACTAAGAAATGCTGGTGCATATTTTTTCAATATAACAGTCTATTTCAACAAAATATAGTAATTATTGATAATAAAACTCATAAAATGAATAGTTAAAAATCTTTCATATTTAATATTTTTTAATGAGAAAATTAAAAAGAATAATTTTGCTATATTCCAATCTTATCTTAAACAAACCAAATTATTATTATTATTATCCAATTTTAAGGTCACGGTCAAGCCCAACACTAAATTGGTATATGAAACCCCTTGTTTGTGGGACAAGGGACCCACCTCCGCGCAATTGCTAAGTCTATGAAGGCATACATACTCTACCCCTCTGATTATGAACCTGTGACTTCTTAAGTGGAAACATGTGGTCTTAACTATTAGGTCCACTCAAATTGTATACCAATTACATAAAACTCATTTTATAAATTTAAAAACCAAAAAAAAATAAGGCCCACTCAAATTGTATACCAATTACGTAAAGCTCAATTTATACATTTAAAAACCAAAAAAAAATTAAGAGCTTTATTCCTCCTCATATGTTCAAGGAAACAAAAATTTACCAAAAAAGTTACAAATTATTTTCTACTAGGGAAAGAATATGATGCACAAAGATAACACAATAACATGATAAGTTGATTCATTAAACTTGTGACCATCAAAGAAAGAAGCCTTGTAAAATTATGTATTTGATGTGGCTGTGACGGATGAAAAGTTTTCGACTATACGCATCACCATTTCTTTATATACTAAATGAGACCTTGTAAGAAAGGCAGCTCCAAAACTAGACCAATACTTGGAATGAATTATGTATTTGATGTGGCTGTGATGGATGAAAAGACGCATCACCATTTCTTTATATACTAAATGAGACGTTGTAAAAAAGGCAGCTCCAATACTAGACCAATTCCTAGAATGTTTTATAATGATGGCTCAACAAGTTCTTCAAATTGCCATTGAACCACACAAAGCTATGATGAATATAAAGTTTTAAAAACCATCTTTCAAATTAATATATAATAAATCTAATTATCTTTTCAAATCAATATATAATAAATCTAATCAATATTATTTAAAAACATTAAAATTTTAATATTGCAAATATCATCTTTTCATATAAATATATAATAAATCTAATCAATATTGTTAAAAAAACATTAAAATTCAAATAATGCAAACTATATCTTATAAAGAAATGTATCAACTGGCATTACTATTTTCATGATTGTCATTTCTCTAATACAACGAAATTATCTTTAAAACAAATATCAATCCTAAAAGTCCTCGTGATTTTATTTAGAATGATAATAGAAGGCTTTTGAATTTGTTTGACTAACTATTAATCAAGAAATAGTATGCTTTAAGTGACTTCTTGATCTTGATGTTCATAGGCATGTTACTGAATGGTAAGTAGGGTACTCACTATGAGGACATTGAGATTCAAATCTGAAGGACACATTGCCTTCAGGATCCAAAGAACTAACCAATATACTTGATCAAGAACAAACAACAAACGCCTAGACCTATTTTGACTAATTTCTCAACAATACAGACTTGCCATTGATCATAGTGATTATATTAAAGCCATGGATAGAACTTAAAACACCGTGAAAATGGCTGGTTAGAAATCTCTCGAGCTTAATCCTTTTTAGGGTGAAGGGCTGCTTTCACCTTACCTGAAAAGTTCAAATCTTATCCTGGCAATACCAAATGTAAATGCCAATCGCCTAGACATGGTAGCTGCCACTGATAAATACAAGAGGCCCATAATTTTGATGGGCACAAAGCGAAAATTCTAGACCCTTATTCATGCTTGGGATTGCTAGACGAAGAGGTCAAAATTATTGTAAAATAATTACAACCAAAAATTTCCTACTCTAAGCATCAGTCATGAAAGAAGAGGGTGCACGAGGATGGTACGCTAACATAATGAGATGATTGATGAAACTTTGAGACTATCACAGAAAGAGGGTCTGTAAAATTGTATTATTTGCTGTGGCTGTGATGCCTGAAAACTTTGCGACAAATGCATCATCATTTCTATATGAACTGCGAGTGAGATGCTGCAAGAAGGGCAGCTCCAATACCTGACCCATCCCTAGAATGTTCTATAACGATCATTTTTGAAACATCAGGTCCAACCAATTCCGTAACTGCATCCTGCAGATACTTCCTGAAGGAGGGATAGTGCTCATAAAGTCCCCCATCCATTGCCACCACAGTCCTCTCTCCAGATGTAACCCCATTGCCAACTCGACCAATTTTCTTGAGTATTCCAACAATCCCAGCCCCAGCTAAACGGGCACCACGCTCTGTGACAGTGTTGCAAAGTTCAACAACAATCTTTCGTGTTTCTAAACAAGTGTTTTGTATCTGCACAAAGAAATAAAATAACATATAAACATATTGAGATCTAGGTAGCAGTGTTTTATTTTTAGAACCCAAATACTAAATCGGGATATTTAAGAGTCATTGCGTTTTTATTTCCATGTCATCTGGAAAATGGAAAACACAAACTTACTCCAAATACATCCTGCAATTTCTTTTTAACAACTTCCAGCTTCGGTGAGGTGTCTTCGTGCATGGCAGACATATCCGGAGTCCTGAATAAACATGGTTGAAACAAACAAAGTGCTCATTGTCACTGGGAAAATACACTAAAATTGTATCTCAAGTCAGCAGTGCCATTCCTTCATTGATCATGTTAAAAAACAGAATAAATCATTGGTACTATAAATAAAAGATGGTGAACATAATACTCACTGATGTTCAATACTGCAGGAAGGAAGGGGTGTAACATTGAGTCAACAGCAGGGTCCCTATTCTTAAGTTTCTATTTAGAAAATTGCATACTCCGGGATAAAAGGAACGCTTGCATCTGCATCTTGTTATCCAGTATTTTCCTTAGGGCAGTTCTCAAAAGGGGATCTAAAAGAGGAATTGTCATAGGAAAAATAATTAAATTAAAAAGTGTATCAGCTATGGTAGCAAATATGAAATGATAACATAAGATAATTTTATTAATGCCCAACAAATGACTACGAATGTAGGTCAATGGGATTGAAGAGGAGAACAATTAGTTTGTACAATGTGGGAGTGCAAGGGCAACTCATAGAAAATGCTGAAAATAACATAAAGAAAGAAAAAAACAAGTGGTAGTGCTGCAGTGACACACATATAAAAGACTGTAGCACAATATAAAATAATCAATAGCTTGCCAAGAAAGAATGAATGAGATAGGAAGACCTGGCAATGGATCTAAAGATGTCAAAGACTCCTGAATCTGCTCACCGATGGCAAGGGAGAACTAAACTCTCATTCAGAAATTTGAAATTTCTAATAGATACGTAAAATTTCAAATAGGAAACACATTGTTTTAATACAATAGCTCATAAGACAAAAAGATAAGTGGCAATATGTTTAGTAATTCTGAGCTGGTCGGTACAGTTAAATTGAAAATATACACTTGCCTCAAAAAATGGAGGGCCTTTTATAGGCAAAGACCCCTCTTAAACAAATGAGGTATTTAGTAATCGACAAAGAAATCTCTCAAGGAGCTACAATTACAAAACAGTTAAATGGTAGTGACGGAGTTGCATATTATAGGGGATGCCTAGATGGGAGCGACAGTAAAACTGTTACCACAAAATCTAGCACGCCTTGGAGAGAGAAATACTACAAGACAAATAGCTAGACTAAGTGTTAACAGTGGGGCAATGACTCACTTTCACCACAGCCAAGGACCCCTGCACTTTACAGATTTTCACCGATGGGAGGAGTCCTGGTAAGATATGATTACCTATGCACGATATTCTAAGGTTACCTATGGAATCTCTCAAGAAAGGCTCAAATTTATGGTACAAGGCTTCAAGAAGCAATATGCTTTCTACAAGAGAGGTAGGAGTAAATGCACAAGACCTAGGCTTTTACTGTTTTGCTTGATTTTAGGTATTCCCGAGATCAAGGCAATAAGGAGAAAATACTTCTTGTCATATACTTCAACAAGCACTAAGCTCATACAACCTTCAAGGAAATCCCCAAAGTTGAGGAAGAATAACTAGGGTTTCCCTCTTAGAGCACACCTAGGGCAAGAGATTTTATGGAGAAAACTTAAGTGGATGCCCACCAAATTTGGGGCTCACCTTAACTTGATGTTTAGGCTCTCAAGTCCCCACAAAACCTCACCCAAGGAAATTCGCTCTAAGCCCTAGTTAGACGTCCTAGCCTTAAGAGGATTAAAATTTCAAGAGAAAAGTTTATGGATGAAAAGTGAGAGTGATTACTAAGGACTTGGATTAGTGCCTTGTCCTTTGGGCATATGGAGTCAAGGAGGCTCTAGATAAGCTAAATTGTTTCTAAGGAGGCTAAATATTGATGCCCTATGTACCAACTTCTAGAATTTACCCACTTCTAAAGAAAATGGAATTTGATAGAGAGTTATAAGAATTTCTCGACTAGGAACATTCATTACATGTTATACAATGAATAACATATGCAATTCTCAACTAGATAGCTTTCAAAAATTAATTTTCAATAATTAGGGCACAAATAAGCATAACCTAGAAGCAACAATCCCATACATTAGAAACTTTCAAGATAAAATTCTTCAATAATAAGTACTTACAAGATAACATGTAGTATATCCATCCATTCACCAAAAGAAATAGCTCCAAAGGCAATCCAAAATAACTTCCAAACATCGAAATGCATCCAAGAATACTCCAATAGCTAAGAAGGAAACAAGTGTGAATTCTCTTATGAGGTTCAGATTCTCCAAGGGATGATGATGAGAGAATGAAATGATCTCTCTCCCATTTATACATGTCTAATGATCTCTAATTTTAGCCTAAAGCCCCTCAAGTCATAAAAGAATGGGATAATACTAGGTGAGGTTACAAGCCACCCTCATAGCCAATGAAAATCATAGAAAATAACCCACAAAAGAGGCTGAAAAGATGACATCATGCATGCGTAGGCCCTTCTAGGGCATGCGGTGGGATCCTCTATGCCAAGGTGAGTGTAGAGGGCTCCATAAATCATGATCTAGGGGTTGGCCCCTAAATCTCCATGCGAATCATCCTGTGGACCCCATTTTTGTGTTTGGAGCACAAAATGGGTCTCATGGGTCTCTTGGTGATACTTGATTCTGCTCCAACATTGAGGGCACTGATGATGGTGCTAGCCCTCCCATGTCTCGAGGGGTGAGACAAACCTTCAGGCCTCGGATAAACTACCAAACCATGCGATTACTGCTAAGCCGGTTGGGGCACATTGGTCCAAGTGAATCATCTCATGAATAATGTGGGGCAAAGCACACACTGTTGGGGGTGTTGTAGGTGCCCATGGAGAGGAATGATGCTCTACAAGTAGTAGGAGTCCCATGGCTCTCAACGCTTCACCTGTAGGGTGGCATAATGCTCCTCTAGTGGACTTGGGCACTAGTTAAGTTGCCCAACCCATGATGACAACCACCTGCCAATTACACATGATGTCCAGTGTTGCATCTTCGCCATTTGGTACAATAATCATTAGTGCATCTAAGTGGATCAAGCTTGTTAGTGAAGGGAAAATTGACACTTCATATGGGGCTTCCCTTCCAAATTTGGGACTTTAATCTCGTAATAGTGTTACCCTTAGGTAGGAGTGGCTGATAAATAACCCTATTAGGTGTTCCCCAACCCCTAAGGGAAATGTGTTGAATTTTGTAGCTATGATCGGTCTTCATAATTTATATTTTAGCCCTTGTAACATAAAAGAATTTGTAATACACCTTCTTCATGTCATTTTGATTATTTAACCCTTGAAAGAATTATTGTAACGCATGTTCTTCATGTCGGATTTAAAAGAGAAAATTTTGAATTTTTGGCTCCAAAATAGTCAAGTCGACCCTCCCTCAAGTCAAGTCGGCCCCCGTGAAGAGGCACACCCATTCGCAAAGGCAGAACACTATATAAAGGAATTCGACCTCCTCCACAAAGGCACCATTCGATCTCACACAAGCAACACAGTTTCTAGGCATCTCAGCAAATCTGAAGTGCATGACAAATCAGTAGTGCAAGACGAATCAGTTGTGCAAGACAAATCAAGAGGGTCAAACAAATTTATAGTGCAAGACGAATTGGTAATGCAAGACGAATCTGTAGTGCAAGGTCGAGTTGCAGAGTCGAAGTTGCAAGGTCGAGATGCAAGGCAATTTAAGGGCTTGACTTGAGGGTTATGGACCAGGTTTGACCATAAACTTTGTTGGTTAGTTTGACCTCATGGTTGACTAGTTCCATTAGATGTATCTCTTGTTGATATTGAATAATTTCTCTAAGAAGAAGATTGTTGGGTTTTCCCCCAAGTGGGTTTTCCTAGGGTAAATTTTGTGTTCTCTTTGTGCATTATGATCTCTACCATATTTATGGTTTATGGTTGAATTTTGATGTGTACTTTCTTAATGATACACTGGAATCATTAAAAGAAGACATATATCATTAGAAGTAATTACCAATATTTTAGAAATATTGTGCTTGTATCTATTGCACTTGAAAACTCAACATAGTATCAGAGCTTTGGTGACAAAAAGGACGTTGAAATCACCCTTGAAGAAGCCTTGGTAAGAGATCACACTTGAGAAAAACCCTATATCTATAATCTATTTGGTTTTCTATGACTATGGGTTCCCATATGAAGGCAAAAAACAAATTAAAAGGAGCTACAAACATTAGGGCTTGGAAAACAAGGATTGATCTTCTTGCAAAAGAAGATCTCTTGGGTATTGTGAAAGGTGAGGTCATTGGAAGGGAAAAAGACGAAGAGAAATTAAAATTTGAGAAAGAAGATATTATAGCTAGAAGTATCATTGTCGATTCTATCAGAGATCATTTTATTCCATATATTGCAAATCTTGACTCTTTAAAGAAAATGTATGATGCCCTAATTGGTTTGTATACTATCAACAATATTGGTAAAGCAATGACTTTGAAGAATGAGCTTCGTGATGTTAGAATGACAAGGAATTGTTCTATAGGATTTCTCAATTGAGAGATCAACTTCAAGCAATTGATGAAATCGTTCTCGAAAAAGAACTAGTAACTACAACACTCAATGGTTTACCTAAATCATGGGATTCATTTGCTACAGGAATATGTACCCGAAAAGCTATGTTGCACGGGTTCCCGAACCCAAGGGTGGGGTTCTCGAACCCGTCTCGGGTTCTCAAACCCAAGTACCGGATTCTTGTACGGGTGCTTCTGAGAAGAACCCATAAGAACCGGGTTCTTCTATGAAGAACCGGGTTCTCCATTAAAAAAAATTGGGTTCTTTTGTCTTGACAGTTATGAAGAACCCTGATGATGGGTACTTGGAACCCCAAAATCGGGTTCTTTGGAGTTCATTTTAGTTTTATTTTTAAATTTTTAATTAATTTAATGGGCTTCCCCTAATATTCCAAGTAGCTAGTTCTGCATCTTTCGAGAGGAATTTGAGTACTTATGCCTTTATCCATTCGGTAAAGAGAAATAGGTTGGGCTCAAAGAAGACAGAAAACTTAGTGTACATTCATAGCACACTTTGTCTCATATCTCAAAAAGATCTTGGTTACAAGGAGGGTCCTTTCAAAAGATGGGACCAATACACAAATGATGCTATGTGTGTGGGCGAGGAGATACAACCAGAAGGCCTTATTGAGCTACCTCTAGTTGCTATGGATGAAAAAGAGCCTCAAGATGAGAGTGATTCCTACTTGGAGAGCATG
>APFE031430534.1:134771-157265 GCA_000404065.3 Pinus taeda | reverse complement strand
AGATATATAGATATATATATACCCCCGACAAACCCACGCACCCTGTTTCAGAAAATGACGTCCCCGTCCCCGTCCCCGTCCCCGTAGCCGTCCCTGAACCCACGTTTCTTGGCAACATAGCCGAAAAGAAGCTCCAAAGTTTAATGAACTATGGACTGCATGTACTCAATAAGAATCAAGGCTCATATCAAGAGGGAAGATTCAAAGATCTGAAGGAGGTGACTCTCAAGCTTATTCAGCTCGTTTCAAGAAAGGTGGAGGAAGAAAGAAGTTTGGTTTTCAAAGAAGAAATGGAGGAAGAAGAAATGAAGGAAGAAGACCCGAAGAAAGAAGATCCGCTCCTCAAGGAAAGAAAGACATGTCAAAGGTTCAATGTTATCATTGTCGAAAAATTTGGTCATTATAGAAGTGATTGTCCTAAAAGATCAAATGGTAGAAAGAGGAAGGGAAACCATCATGCTACCACGACATACTTGGATGAACTTCCAAAGAAGCCTAAGAATGAAGATCCAGGTAACAAAGAATTCTTCTATTTTTTTGTTCTTATTGGTTCTGTTGCAGAGAGTGGAGACTTGTGGCTAGTAGATAGTGGTACCTCAAGGAATATGAAAGGAGATCGAGACAACCTCACAAGTCTAAAGGAAATAAGATTATCACAAAAAGTGGAACTTGGAGACAACAATAGTTATGAAGTCAAAGGGATTGGGAAACCATCCATTGAGCTAGAATTAGGTAATAATATTCATCATAGCAACATATTATATGTACTAGGTTTGAAGAAGAATTTGGTGTCTATTTCATGCTTGGAAGATAAAGGAGATAAAGTAGCATTTGTTGATGGCAAAGTTCTTGTTTGACCCAAAGGCCCTAGTATAGATTCCGCTAGAGTGATTGGAGTCCATGAAGAAAGGTTATATAGACTTTTGAAACAACTTACTCAAGCACTTGTCCATAATGATATTAATCCATGTGAGCTTTGGCATAGAAGATATGCTCACCTTCACTATAAAGCTTTGCCAACCTTAAAGCAAATGGTTCCAGGTGTTCTAGATTTATAGGATGTGTTACCCACCACCAGAGGATGACACCCATAATATAAATTTTTCTCCTAGATTGTCTTCAATCAGTAGCCAGCAGCGTCTTGCAACCACCAGATAGCTCAATGTGCCATCATCACCACCACCTGAGTCGACCATCATGCACCCTCGCCCATCTGTCATGATCATATGTTTGAAGGTGGGCCTTCCAACCCCAAACGTATGGCTTTCATTATGTAGTTGTGTATTTTTACTTACTTACCATGGACACTTATGGGCATGGATTAGAGGGGGGATTCCGCAGAAAGAATAGTCTTAGTCTGTACTCTTGTCCCCCTATCCAACTTGGTGGTTAGCCTTGTATCCTAGTCCCGTCGGATCTCCTCTATTGGCTTCTAGCATTAGGAGTGGCACTACATGGAAAACATTGATTTTGGTTGCATGGTCCCGCTTCCCAACATCACACACATCACTCCCCTCCACTCATTATAACCCCTGTTGTCACTCACTGCATTATGAGTTTTCAGTTGATCAAAGTTGCTAAAGAGCAATGAATTTTGAAACCATCTTCCAGGCCCCGAGAGCACTTAAAGGCAAATCGGAACCTCTCCATTGCATAGTGCCCGAAACGAGCTTTCCAACGGTATATAGAAGTCCCAAAATGGACCTCTAGATCAGAAGATATGGCCTGTTGAATATCAGGAGTGTTGTTGCCCCTGAAATGAAGAGGAAGAGCTTATCAGAGGGCCCTAGGCATAGAAAATCGACAATCGGCGATGAGAAAGTCCCGCATCTCGCATCATGCGACCTTGTAGGCCCGCATCCCACGGCCCCGCAGACCCGCAGTCCCACACCCCACAATCCCGCACCCCCGCAATATCACATCCTGCATCCCGCAATCTTGCAGGCCTCACAATACTTGCAAATTGGCGATCCCGATGGGCCATCCTTAAGAAATTACAAGGGGAAATACACCGATAGTGTTAAAGTGTCGGGGAAGGCCGATTTTATTTAACAAAGTAATTCACTGAAAAAACCAAGGGCAGATGGGCCTTTTCTCTCTCCTCCACGGGGCCACGTGGCAGAATACTATTAGTCCTAAGAATCCACGAGGCAGCTAATGTCAGCATGACGTAGCAGTACAGAGATGACGCGGCAGTACGGACGACACATGGCACGCAGATTCGGCTTTTCAGGGTCCTATGGGGCCATTTCTAGGTGACATGTGTCCCCACTCAGGAAGTGCCACGTGGCACTAATGATGTCATCAATCCCGCTTATCGACAATCGGCGAAGGTGAAAGGTCGCAACTCCAGTTACAAGGCTTGCGATTGCGATATGCGGGAGCCCCCTGGATGCAATATTTTATAAGATAGGCTTAAAGGGGCTATCGGGTCCATCCCCTGTTTTCAAAGGACGCATCCTGTAATCTCGCAGATCGATGATCCCAAGGGTCAAAGGGAGATCTCAAAGGCAAAGCGTAGAAAATCATCGGTATGCGAGATTCAAAGTATTAAAGGAAAAAGGCCCCGAACAGGCTTTTAAAAAGGCTCTAGCACCTTAACGACTAAGACCCTGATTCAAGCCCCCAATCATATGAAAAGACCACCGAAAGGGGCTATACCCAAAGGGAGCCAGGCCAAGGGGCATCAGAGCTCGTTGTTCTGTGATGTTTTAAAGAGGAAAAGCCCCAATACAGTGATGCCCAATAACATGGTACAAAGCTTTAAGGGCGTGATGGGTCGGCAATTGTGGCTTTAAGGGAAACAGGGGGTGCATCCAAAACAGGTATGAGTTGGTTCTAGAAGGCCCATTGTGACACAGAATCAGGGTCAACACTGACAGGAGTGGAAAGAGACTTGGTAGCCCAGGAGGATTTAAATCTTGGGCATGGTGTCCCATACAACAGAAGCGACGAGGGACAGTTGGGCAACACAGGAGGCCATACCATGAGCAAATCACTGCTTGAGGCAGAGGCGATCACAGGATGGGCACGAAGATATTTCGTTTACTTTTCTATCTGATTGTTTACTTATTTTTGTCCTGAAACATGCCTCTCTTCAATGAGGCAATTAATTATGTAATGCTTTTGGGCCTTAGAGCCATCCCGGCCGAGATAGCTAGTCAACCTGACAACGAAGACTCGGTCAAAGATATTTTTGTTGTAATGAATGGCCATGCTCCCCTCTCCAGAACAAATAGGAGGAAGCAAGACCTAACAAAGGTTCCAAAATTCTAAAGAAAACACGACATGTTATTTTCAAACGATATGGCTTTAAAATACAGATTTTCTAAAAGATGAAGAAAAGGGTGGTGATTCGCCCCTTCAAGTATTACAATATGTCATCCCTCTGTTAAAACCCATTATGTTCATGTTTCTTCTCTGAATTCATGCAATCACAATTGTTAGAAATATTTCAAAACTTCCTCATAGATTTGCTTGTATCAAAATGTTATGCATGTGCCTATAAGTTCCTCACAGATTCATTTGTATCGACATTCTTAATGCTAGTGCCTGTATGGATTATTGAAATTATATCTTTAAAAGTTGCTCTTCATGAATCATAGCACAAAGCCTCTCTTCTGCCCATCATATCTACTTCTAACTCAGATAAGTATAGGAATTCTTAAAGCTACAAGCTCTATGTGTTAGAGCATAAAATTCTTGATGTTGTAAGCTCCATATGATGAGTTACTCCTTCTCCTTATCCTCTATCATTGCTCTGCAAAAGCTTATTAAACTGTAAGTCCTCGAACTACTCAACTTCCTTTGTTTTATGCATATTTCTGAGATTTGTACATGTCAAGAAATACCAAAAATCCATGTCTTCCTCCTTTAGAGGAATAAACCAACCCATGTTATATACATATAGAATATAAGTGAGGTCTCCCTTTACTGTGAATCATTTGAGACACTCCAAATTCAAATGTGCCCAGGCACTGGTCTTGAAGCAATCCGAGGTTGTCTCTGGGAGCTACAACATATTTTGGCGTCGTTGCCGGGGAACGTATTGAAGGATTTTTCCCCTGGGATACGACAAGTTGAGCACTCTTTACGTAGGTGAACAAAGAGGTTCTGATTGCATCCATCATCACCTTGGTGACTCCACAAACCCACATTATTATTCATCATCCTGGCTTTTAAAAGGCCTCACACTAACTCAAATACATCTCAGCAGAAAGCCCCATTTGTATCTTACCCAGAAAGATTAATTTTTCGGAAAGTCTAGAAAAAGCAAACTCCTCCTGCCTGTGCTACCATCTTGCCAGCGTTTGGAGCTTCCTCATCCAGCTCTCATCTCATTGTTACTCACTACTCAAGAATTGTTCCTAAGGCCCTGACATACCCTACGTTAAATCTAGCCACTCCAACCACTGTGTTTTTGGGCCAAGTTCCTCAGGCTAGTCTCAATCCCCCTCCATTAATCCAGATGGTTCTTCTAGGTTTCTTGCTAAATAAACATGCACCTCTTAATTTACCTTAGCCTCTAAGTGCAATGCCCAGGGACTACCTAAAGCAATTGCCTAGGTTCAATGGGGAAGATGATAACACGGCACAGAGACACATAAAAGCAGGGACGATGTCATCCATGTGAAGTGCTCTAGAAGGCTAGCATTGATGCCTCTTGTGCTAGAACTTTGGTACAGGACCTCTAAAATCATGATGAAGAGGGTCATCTCCTCAGTATGTTGCAAACCATCTCTAGGACCCCTATTTTGGGCTTGGGGCTCCAAGTTGGGTCTCATGGATCTCTAAGTGGGTCAAAATCATGTCTATGCTCCATCAATGAGGGCTCAATGGATGATACATGCCCTCCCATGTCTCTTTAGAATAGATAATACCTCCTTTGGGCCTTGGATCAATTGCCAAGTGCCGGGTCCAATATGTAGTCAGTTGGGGCATCATGGTCCATGTGCATCATCTCTCGAACAATTGAGGCAACGAACAAGCTAGTAGTGGTGTTGAAGAAGCCCATGTTGTGGCAATCAATGCTCTGCATGAATGGAGGCCCATGGCTCTCAACGCTCATCCTACAAATGCGATCGTGATCCTCTAGAGGGCTTGGATCCCCTATAGGGAGGCCAAGTCCAAGATGAAAAACCACCTGAAATCCCACATAACATCTATTGTTGCACCTTTCACCCATTAGGTAAGTTAAACATTATGCATCTAAGTGAAACAAACTTGTTATTCATGGGAAAATTAATACTTCAAATGGGTTTCTATTACAAGTTCGGGGGTTTGGTCACGTAATAGTGTTACCTCCCTCGGTGGGAGTGGCTAATGAAGGACCCGATTAAGTGGTTTCAAGTTTCAACCCCTAAGGGAATGACATGTCCAAGGTACCTCCTTCAAATGGCAGGTGTCATGTGAAATAATGATGAAATAGAGTGGGGACAAAGGGAAGGCTCCAAGCCACATGCCATGGTACAAGGGTAGTTATGATGAGGGAACCCCACACCTTGGATGTATAGATATGTAAAGAGGGAATATACGTGGATGCATGAGTCACCATGGCCTTTGTTTTTCCACCCCTCTTATGCCTTTTGCTTCTTATTGATCATTCTATTGTAACACTGCTCGAAGCTCTTGGGGTAAGAGCATGCTTCGTATGGTGTGGCAGCGTTTATTACCCCCTTAAGGTGGGGTAGTTCATCAACCACCAGGGGTTGGGACATGCAAGGATTCCTTTCCATAATGTGGTAGGGCATAGTTGGCCACAAGAATCGGGTGATGGCCATAGATGAAAGGGTAGAACTCATGCCTTACTTGTGCCCACGTGGCTTTTGTGTGTCCCAACCATCTTTTACAATTTATGGTTTTCTTTTCTTATTGGTTCTTGCTTGTGGCCATTTTTGTTTTTAATTCATTTTTTTGCATCAACCTCTCAAGGCATTGTTTCGAGGCCCAACCCAAAGTGTGGACAAGGGGAATGGGTTGCTAACTCCTTGTGGACCCAATGGACAAATGTGGACCCAAATGGCAAATATGTGAATGGGGCTTGTAATGAGCGGAGGGGAGTGATGTAGATGGATCAGGAAGCAGGACCACGCATCCAAAATCAGGGTTTCCCCTATAGTGCCTATTGCACCCATTTTGTCACAAGTCCAAGGAAGCAGCTAGACAAAATGTTTAAGAGATCAAAATCATCAGCCAGCTATCTGTCATGTCATTGTAAACACAAGTTGTAATGTAAATGATGCTAGCACGACCATGTAATTATGTAACAACGTAGGTAAGCCTATGATTCTGTCGACGATTTTCATCCTAGAAGGTTTTTTAAACTCATTGATTATCTTTGTTTTTAAACACGGCTAATCGGAAGAGTTTTTTCCCTCATCTTAAACCTCAAAGCTAGGGTGGAATTTATTGACCGTCTTATGTGAGTCCTAGTGTTTTTAGTCGAGTCCATTGTAAAAGTGATTTGAGAATTATTTAAGCTAGTTGGGTAAATTATTTTATTACAAATCACTTGGTCTACTAGATCACGTTGTGTCGCAGAATTGGGTAATTATTTGAGGGTCTATAACGAATTGGTATTCCCCCATTGAGGGTTCAATTATAGTAATATTTGATGTAAAAATATTTTAGTGCATGGTCCCTCATAGTTGGACACCATGGCTAAAATATTTGAGAGTGGAAAAATAATTAATCCCCTTGTGTCAATTAATTAATTTTTCTGGCAAAAATTAAATTAAATCCTAAGCCAGAAAATTAATTAATTTAGAGTGAAAAATTAATTATAGAGAAATTAATTTCTCCAAATGAAAAAATTTGTGGGTCAAAAAGTTCATTTTTGGAGGTCCCCACCTAGGAAAAATTTGATATTTCAAGAAAATTTGGACTCTTGGACCTTGGTGGTTAAGTCAAAGTCAAATTTCTGAGGAAATTAGTTCAAAATAATTATTTTTGGACTAATAAAACATGGTTTTTATGAGAAATTCGAAGATTCCTCAAAAATAAATATTTTCAACGACAAAGATTAAAAGTTGATCAAGTATTTATCAACGGTTGAGATTATTTTGATGGGGATCAAGCCAACTAGCCGTTATTTTCCACTTGGAGGGATTTCTCTATAAATAGAAGGCATTTTGCTTCTATTCATCATCTTTGGTCTAATGTAATTTTGTAAACATTGGTGTGAAGCCATTGTTTTGCTGAAACATTTGAAATTCATAATAAAAGAGTTTGGAGTACAGTTCATGGTGTCTTTGTCTCAGTGATCTTTGGTATGTGTGGGGTATGTGCTTTCCTATATTGTGCCTCAATATTATATGAATTGTTATTTCATTTGTAGATGATAGGAACATTATATCGGTAAGTTTTGGGCTTATTTTAGGTGATCTTATTCATTGTATGATCTAACTATTTTTCTTAAGAGATATATACAGTTTGCAGGTTCCCCTACCTTTGGGCTCCAAGTTCATAGACTGTGGGCACAGGCTGACCTTGTTTGGACTTCAGGAAATTTATGTTATTTTCTTACTTCGCGAACACTGTGGTTAATATCTATCTTTCAAAATACATCTAGCCATTGTCATTATTATAAAAAATATTTTCCAAAAATCTTTCAAGCATTGCAGATTTGTGTATATATTTGTAAATATATTTTTTGCAAAATAATTTTTTGTAAAATAAATTTTCTAGCCCTTCTTTTGCAGTTATTTGGGGTTTGGAGTTTATTTTGAATTTTTTGTATATATTGGCATTTTGGGTACTCTATTTTCATTTGTGTTGGTGAGATCCGAGCCATTTGAAGAAGATTTTTTGGGATTTGAGCTAGATCTAGGCCCTTGAGGATAAGATCTAGTCTCCAAATTTTTTTGCAGGGCCAGCATTGAAGAATTTTGCAGTGATTTGGACTAAATTGAAAATCTGAAGCAAATCTGAAATTTTTGGCAGGGGTTTCAAATTTTTTTAAGGCCTCTAGGCCCAGTGTCCACCCTCCAACCTAGCTGCAGCCCTGATTTGCTCATTTACCCTAGCCGTTGGCCATTTTTGGCCTAGTTTCCCTTGTTGTGGGTCCCACAGGCTTGGCCGTAAGCTTCTAAGGGCCTCCCAACTACCCTTCGTCCTCCTCGTTCTCCCTTCGGCCTCCCTTCTTCTCCTTCCTTAGCTTTCCTCTGCCCTTTTCTCCCCTCTGTTTTCCTTTCTGTGGCCTCTCCAAGGCCTTTTACCCTCTATTGCAGGCTTCTTTGAGGCCTTTTCCTTGGCTGCAGCCCTTGAGGGGCTTACGGCAGCCCTAGTGGGCTCTTCTCACCCTAACGCAGGCCTAAGTTAGGCCTCTGCCTTAGCCACAGGCTGTAAGAGGCTTGATGCCCCGTCCAACCCCTTCATTTTGCCCTTATCTCTTGCCTCATTTGCCTCTTTTCCTCACTGTGAATAATCCTTAGATTTCTGAGCTAATTCTTGGTGTATTTCGCAGAGATTTGGAATTCATTTCTTGTGCTTGCAGGTGGCCATCTCATTGGGAAAATTTTGACAGGCAAGTGAGGCATCTTCAATGCCATAAGGCCTAAGGGTTTGATCTCTAAACCTTTTTTCCCTCACTGTTTGCTTCAGCAAGACAAACAATTCATAACAGTGGTAATGAATCTAATTTGAATGCCCTAAAATCATTAACAAGTTTTCTAATTTCACTAACTAATCATTGGACAAATTTGGCATTTTTGTTTGGGTGAAATTTCATGATTTGGTTGACTGCCATCTCTGTTTTGAGTGCATTATAAGGTCTGATCTATAGCAGTAACTTAAGCATCCTTTCATGGTTTGCATCTCCATTTAACTTGCTCTTGAGGAATTAAATAATTTGGGACTGTTTAATGTGCTTGGTATAAGTAGCTCACTGATAGCTAGCTGCTGTCCTAAAGTTAAACATTGCTCATTGGAACATAATCATAAAGCCTCCCTTGTGTTCATGCTACAATGATAATAATTGCTCATGGTGAAAGGCGTTATTTACATTGTTTCCTAAAGTAGCTCAGTAATTGGAGATCACTAACAGTTTTCTCATGTGAGTTGCACAAAATCTTTTCATTGGTGCCTTTGGATTTTGGGTTAAGAGCACTAACATTGATTGTTGTTAAATTATGGTATGTTCTCTGCTTAGAACAGTTTACTTCTTTTCTTCTTATTAGCCACAGATTAACAATCACATACACATTAAGTAAAGTGCAGATAGAACATTAAATGATCAACAGAAAACAAACCAAGACAAGAGACACAAGATGTGGCAGCTAGCCAGGGACAAACCCCAATGCGGGGAAACCCTTTGATCAAATCTTCTTTTATCTTCAATAGTTCAACAAAGAGAAATAGTACAAAATCAGAATTCTGTAATTTTATATCAGCAGCAGCAAACCCTAGATCAACAAAGTCAAACTTGGTCAAACAAGTTAAAATTAACCTCCAATATGCTTGGTCAATTTCCGGTCAAGTAGCCTGCTAACAGCCTGAAGAAACAGCCCCAAAAACACAGTCAAGCTATTGTTGACTGAAGTCAACCTGCTGCCCAAAACTAGGGCAGTTAGCGATGGTCAAAGCTATGGACAGATTACCTCGATTTTTGTGCCAAAATCTATAGCCTGCCTAGGAGAGGCAGTTACACCAAAACCGCACCATTGATGAGTCAACGCTTGGTCAATGCAGGTCAAAGAGACCTTCTGCAACTTCTGCATCATCCTTTCAGCGTCCTCCTTGCCCTAATGCATCCTCCTCCTTCCCACATGTGAGTTGCTCCTTGTATAACCCAAAGCTAAGGAGAGACAGAGAAGAATGAGTGAGATGAGATGATGAGAAAATGAATCAACCTCTCTTGTATTTATATCATTCACTGGGCATGTGTGCCACACATTTAACTGTTGGCCGACCTTGACAATTTGTCAAGTAAATACAAATAAATTCATATCTCCATAAATACTTGTCGGAATCAGATGATCTTTAGATCAATCCTACACCTCTCGACAAAAGAAATCTAGGGAAAATATCAGCTGCCATAAATGAGGTGACCCACATGGAGTTTGGCCTTAGTTGCCAATTTTAACACTCCCTCTCAACTAGGGAGAACTCCATCTGTAATCTATCTGACCGTTGCTACTATCCCAGCCATCAAATGCACTGCCCTGCATTGCTTGGCCCTGCTCTGCTCTGCTTGAACTATGAAGAAGAAGAAATGATCGAGAATGTATCATACCATCCTCCACTGACCCGAAGTCAGTCTCAGCGTGTGTCATACCACCTCTCACTGATCCCAGATCAATGGAGATCATCCTAGCATAGGGAGTACAGTAGATACAACGATGCATCCATCGATAGTACTACTAATGGTCCCTAACCCCATTTCCTTACTCATTGATCAAATGAGAGGTACTTCCCATGAGTCCCAGACTACATGGGTAGGATGCCTCGACAAGAGAACTAATCATCCTGTCCACAAGAGAACGAATCATCCTATCCAACAGTCGCCACGGGAGAACTAATCATCCTGGCCCACGGGAAAACTAATCATCCTATTCCACACTCGCCACAAAGAATTAATCATCCTAGCCCACAGAAGAACTAATCATCTTGTTCCATAATCGCCACAAGGTGTCACAGGGGAAGGGTGAACCTTTCACCCTGTACATAGTGCACCACCAAAGGATGGTGAGTCGCCCTGTGGTTGCATGTCACTCCAAGAAGTACCCCGTGCCCCCCTGGAGCTTCCAGAGCTCAATACATCATACTCAACCCTCATAAGAGGGTCTCTGAACAACACCAAGTCGTTCTCGGAAAGTCAAGAATTTGACCTTTCCCAGGGGCTTCGTCAAAATGTCGGCGACCTATTCATCTGTATCGATATGTTGGAGCCTTATTGTTCACCACTGCACCATATCCCGAATATAGTGGTACCTAATATCGATATGCTTGGAGCGATCATGAAATACGGGATTCTCTGATAAACAAATCCCGCTTTGGTTGTCACACAGGATCACAGTGGTATCTAATGTAAATCCAAACAGCTCACTAAAGAGCTTTCGCAACCAGACCGCCTCACAAGAGGCCATACTAGCAACAATGTACTCTGCCTCAACGGTGCTCAAAGCCACCGACTTCTGCTTCTTGCTCATCCAGGATATCGAGGCAGATCCCAAAGAGATACAGCACCCAGAAGTGCTCTTTCGGTCCACCACACTACTTGCCCAATCAGCATTGGTATATCCAAGTAGTTTCACATCTCTGGCAACGTATCTCAACCCATGAGTGATTGTGCCATGAAGATATCTCAACAGATTCTTGGAAACAATCAAATGTATGTGGTGAGGCTCAACCATATGTTGACTCAACGTGTTGATTGCAAAGCATATATCCAGATGGGAGTTCACCAAGAACATCAATGCTTCGACGAGTTGACGATACTCGGTAGCATTTCGTAAAATAGGTCCGGCAACAATACTACTTAACTTCTTGAAGTCAAGCTCCATCGAAGTAGTCACGAGCTTGCAGTCCACCATACCGAATCTCTCCAATATTTTCAACACGTATTTTCCTTGAGATAGGAAAATCTCCCCTGGCTTCTGCCAAACTTCTAGTCCTAAGAAATAGTGCATCAATCCTAGGTCTTTCATCTCAAATTCAGAAGCCAACTCCCTCCTACATTTGTGAATGAGAGGGTCTGCACTTGTTAGAAAGAGGTCATCAATGTACAGCACCAGTATGAGAGGATTGTCATCTTCAACCTTAAAGTAAAGGCTAGGGTCGACTTCATTCCTAGTGAATCGCAGCTTCATGAAGTAGCTATCGATCGTCTCATACCACACTCGAGGTGCTTGCTTCAGCCCATAGAGGGCCTTCTTCAACCTGCACACATGAGAGTCTCAATCATGAATCTCAAATCCTTTGGGTTGCTCCACATAGACCTCCTCTTTGATCGAACCATGCAAGAACGCAGTCTTGACACCCATCTGATGTAGGTTCCATCCTTGCGAAGCAGCAAGAGCTATGATTGAGCGGATGGTGGTATATCGGGCAACAGGTGCAAATATCTTGTCATAGTTTATACCTTCCTTCTGAGAGAAGCCAAGAGCAACAAAACGAGCCTTATACTTTTCTGCACTTCCATCAACTGCATGCTTTATCTTGTAAAGCCATTTCGAAGTGACAACTGCTTTGTCCTGGGCTCTGGGGACCACATCCCAGACATCATTTTTCATAATGGACTCATATTGCTCATTCATAGCATCCTTCCATACTTGATGCTTGATAGCTTTTGCGAATGACAAAGGCTCATTTTGGATGATCGTGCTCATGATGGTCAAGTATCCCTGGTACCTGGTCGACTTCTTACTTTCCTGGAAGGTTCCCCTAGGTGCAACGTACCCTTCAGCATCATTAAGTGTCCTCCTAAGCCATGAAGGCCTCTTCATAGAAGAGGATGGCTCTTGCGGAGGGGGATCAATAGGATCCATAGGTTCTTCCACATCGGGCATCGTCTCATCTTCTTTTTCCTTTGGTTCCCTGGTGTCAGCTTCTTTAGATCCCCTTTGAGTAGGAAGATTGTCAACTTTGCTAAGAGCCATATCTTCGTCGAAGGTGACATCATGGCTAATCTCAATTTCCCTTTGACCAACCACATAGATTCTATAGCCCTTAGTGTTTTCGCTATAGCCCACGAAGATTCCTTTCTTTCTAGATGCACCCAATTTATTCCTCTTCTCCTTCGGCACATGAAAATATACCAAACTTCCAAAAATTCAAAAATGAGATACGTTAAGTTTCTTACCAATGAACATCTCTTCGGGAGTCTTGGAACCCAATGCTTGATGAGGGCATCAGTTTTGCACATATACGACGGCATTCGCAGCTTCGGCCAATAGAAACTTCGGAAGTCTTTGATCATGAAGCATAGCACGACCAGCTTCCGCAATCGTACGATTCTTCCTTTCCGCCACACCATTCTGCTCAGGAGTATATGGTGTTGTAGTCTCCCTCTTAATGCCAACCTCTTTGTAAAAGTCATGGAACTCATTGGATTCATACTCAGTCCCATTATCAGTCCTTAAGATCTTGATCTTCTTTTCGGTTTGATTCTCAATCAAGGCTTTGAAGTGACGAAACCAAGTGAACACTTCATCCTTCTTTTTCAAGAAGTATATCCAAATCTTGCAAGAATAATCATCTGTAAAAGTGAGGTAATATAAATATCCTCCCAAAGAGTTCACAGGCATCATACCAAATATGTCTGAGTGAACCAACTGCAATATATCGAAGTTCTTGCTTAGGCTTGAGGGGAATGGTCCTGTTTTGAGCTTCCCTTCGGCACATCCCAGACATACACCTTCTTGTTCTACTTGGAACTCGGGCATCCCTGTCACCATTTGTCTTGCATTGGGTAGAGCTTTATAATTAAGGTGAGCAAACCTTCGATGCCATAGTTCAGACTAAAGTGATGTGTCACAAGACATGACACCCAGCAGACTTCCTCCGACCTGATAGAATGAATCGACTCGAAACCCAAGAGTGAAAGCTTCCTTAAAATTATTTTTCCATACACGCACCTTGCCATTGATGAAGGTTACCTTGTAGCCTTTGTCCTCCACTGCCGAAACGGACAACAGGTTCTTTTTGAGATCAAGTACATATAGGACTTCTTGCAAATGAATTGTATTGCCCTGATTCAATTGAAGAGTGACATTCCCTATGCCTTTCACGGGATATTTTGCGTTGTTCCCAAGAACAGTTTCCAGGTTGGTCTCCTTCTCTATCAGATTGGAGAGAGCTTCTTCGTAACCAGTGAAGTGCCTTGAGGTACCACTATCAATAAACCGATTTCCCAGCGAGTCCGGGGGAGCAATGGTAGAGAGGGTCGTTGGTAGACAATATTCATCTTGCTTATTTGTTAACAACATTAGATTCATATCTGGAGTTTCTTGCCTTCTTGAAGAGTTGTCCTCTTCCTTGATTTCTGACATTTCTTTTACCTCTGCCATTGGACCTACCATTCTTTTGATTGCCTTGAGAGTGATTTTGGTCATCGTCATGGTGTGAGTCCCTTTTATCAGGGCACTCCCTCGCATAGTGGCCCATTTTGTTGCAATTGTAACATCGACCTTTTCTTTCACCCTTTGGTCCAACCTTTCCTTTGGATTTAGCCCCAGAATTGTTTCTTTTTTTAGCATGAGAAGAAAAGGTAGAGGGATGGCCTTTAAGTGAGGGCATTTCTTACTCTTCCATCCTTGTCTCTTCTTGAATACATCTAGCCATCAATTCCTCAAATCCTAGGATAACATCACTGTTGAGAAGAGTAGTCTTGAATATATACCATTCAGGTGGTAGTCCTCCAAGAGTTGTGATAGTCATTTCCCTGTCAAGAACTACTTCCCCGATAGGAGATCATTCTTGATCTCAGTGATCCTTAAGAAAGATGCTTGCATACTCTCATCTTTGCCCTTCTTAATTTCCTTCAGCGTATTTCTAAGGAACAGAACTTGATTTGCATCATTAACTTTAAATAAAGTCACCAGTCTATCGTAGATTTCCTTGGACGTTGTCAGCTCAGAAACATAGGCCACCAGGCGCTTGTCGATAGAGTCCTGAATGATCTTCCTTGCTTTGACTTCTCCCTTGGACAACTTGCTTTTGGCAACAACGGATGCATTTGATGGAGGCGTAACAATATTGCCTCTCACATGGTCCAACACTTCCTGATCTTCTAAAGTCAGATCGAGAGACATCTGCCATCCGTGATAGTCAGACTTCTCACGGAGCTTGTCTTCGGCGGGGAAGAATGTTGAGGACCCCATGAAGTTTTTAGGATAGCCTTGCCAACCTTCTCTTCGATGATTTCTCTTGCTCTTGCTCTTGCTTGGGCTTTGTCTTCACCTCACCTCTGATACCATGTTAAATTATGGTATGTTCTGTGCTTAGAACAATTTACTTCTTTTCTTCTTATTAGCCACAGATTAGCGATCACATATACATTAAGTAAAGTGTAGATAGAACATTAAACGATCAACAAAAAACAAGCCAAGACAAGAGACACAAGATGTGGTGGCTAGCCACAGACAAACCCCAATGCGGGGAAACCATTTGATCAAATCTTCTTTTATCTTCAATAGTTCAGCAAAAAGAAATAGTACAAAATCAGAATTCTGTAATTTTATATCAGCAGCAGCAAACCCTAGATCAACAAAGTCAAACTTGGTCAAACGAGTTGAAATTGACCTCCAATATGCTTTTTCAATTTCTGGTCAACTAGCCCTCGAACAGCCTGAAGAAATAGCCCTTGAACAGCCCCAAAAACACATTCAAACTACTGTTGACTGAAGTCAACCTGCTGCCCAAAACTAGGGACGTCAACGTTGGTCAAACCTGTGGACAAATTGCCTCAATTTTTGTGCCAAAATCTGCGGCTTGGTTAGGAGAGGTAGTCACACCAAAACCGCACCCTTGATGAGTCAACGCAGGTCAAACAGACCTTCTACAGCCTCTACGTCCTCCTTGCCTTAATGCATGAAAATGAATCAACCTCTCTTGTATTTATATGATTCACTGGGCATGTGTGCCACACATTTAACTGCTAGCCGACCTTGACAGTTTGTCAAGTAAATACAAATAAATTCATATCTCCATAACTACTTGTCGGAATCGGATTATCTTTAGATCAATCCTACACCTCTCGACAAGAGGAATCTAGGAAAAATATCAGTTGCCATAAACGAGGTGACCCACATGGAGTTTGGCCCTAGTTGCCAATTTTAACAGTTGTCTTGTGAAGTTCCATAATTCCAAATTTGCACTAAATAGGTTCACTCTCTAAATGTTAAAATTGGCAACTAGGGCCAAACTCCATGTGGGTCTTCTTATTTATGGCAGCTGATATTTTTCTTGGATTCCTCTCATCGAGAGGTGTAGGATTGATCTAAAGATCATCCGATTCCAACATGTATTCATGGAAATATGAATTATTTGTGTTATGTGACAATTCGTCAAGGTCGGCCAGCAACCAAATTACCCCAACCTATCATCAATGTTTTATTATAAATAGAAGAGGACCTCAAGTCATTTTGTACACACACCTCTTGTGATCTCTTTCTTCATTTGTTTGGCTTTTGGTGAAAGACAAATCTAGAGGGAGTGCCTTATACGCTGCCATGAAGGAGACTTATACGCTGCCCTAATGAGATCTAGACGCAGTCATGAGGAGTCTTATACACTGCCATGGAGAAGACTTATACGCTGCTCAAATGAGATCTAGATGCAGTCAATGAATGCTCTAACACGAACTTAAGGAGAGCCCTAATCCACTGATCTATGAGGCCCTAAATCCACAGTCATAACGTGCCCTAGCCGCAGTCTTATAAAGAGATCATTTTGTAGGTAAGAGGAGATCTATATGCTGTCAAAAGGGAGTTATATTCACAGCTCAAGGAGGAAGTCTAACTGCTGTAATAAGATGACCTAGCTGCAGTCCTAAAGGGTGATCTAAGCCGCAGTTGGAGAGGCCTTAGCCAGCAGCATGTGAAGGCCTAAAGCCGCAGTTAAAGGAGCCCTTATCACAGCTTGAAAGGGACCCTTAGACGCAGCAAGAAAAGTGAATCTAGCCGCAGCAAAAGTAGTTATATTACAGCATGGAGGATCTGTGTTAATGTCTCACTGCTGTAGGTGACAGCAAGGCTGCTTGGGCATGTTGGTGTTGTTCTTGAGCTTGATTTGAATTGGCTAAAGAATCCACAATAATGAGGAGCTAGAAGTTGTTGTTTTAGGTTTGTTTGGATCCCTAAGCTACAACCAAGAAGTGCCCTAACCAGTCATCATGACAGCATCAAAGACTGTCTCCTAGAAGTGTGGTGACAATGCAGTGATGACGCTGTTTATGAGGACAGTTTATAAGGTTGGCAAACCTCTGTCATTACAGTGAAGAAATCTGTCCTTGTCTAAGACCAGTATATTCAGATTGGGTCAAGCTTGTTGGACTCAATACAGCTGCGTTGATATTGTTGATTGTTGATTGAAGCAGCACAATTTGATCTAAGGATTGCACAAGTGGTTGAGCCTCACCTTAAAGACCTACATTGTTGACTGTATGAAGGAAGAGGACTGAATGTTGATGTCCCATCTCATGAAGCAATGACAACTAGTGCAGCAAGAACACATCAGAATTCTGGGAGATGTTTTGGGTCAAGATTTGACTATGGTTGGCTTAGTTTGATGAGCATCCTGTTGATGCCACCTGGATAAAAGATTCAGTCTTGTTTGACCTCTTCTGGTCAAAGTCATAAAATCTCAGATTTATGTATTTGTACCATCTCTCTCTTTGCTGAACTATTGAAGAATATAAGAAGAATTGATCAAGGGTTTCCCCACATTGGGGTTTGTCCCTGGCTGGTGCCACATCTTGTGTCCTCTTGTTTTGGCTTGTCTTCTACTGATTACGTTTATGTTCTATCTGCACTTTACTATCACTCTGATCTGATTGCTAATCTGAATATTGTCATTGAGCTAATATGAAAAATTGAAGTAAATTGCTCTAAGCATAGAACATACCAAAAATCAACATGGTATCGGAGCTGAGGTGAAGACAAAGCCCAAGCAAGAGTCAAAGAGCAATCATCGAAAACAGTTGGACAAGGTCAAAGGCTCAATAGGTTCCTCATCCCACTTCCCAGCTGAAGATAAGCTCCGTGAAAAGTCTAACTATCACGGATGGAAGATGTCTCTAGATCTGACATTGGAAAAGCAAGAAGTATTGAATTATGTGAAGGGTAACATCCCTGAGGCTCCATCAAATGCACTAGCTGCTACAAAGAACAAGTACACCAAGGGTCAAGTCAAAGCGAAGAAGATTATCAGAGATTCCATTGACAAGCATTTGGTGGCCTACCTAAAGGTCGCTTCAATGGAAAGTCCAGATCTAAGGGTGGAAGGAAGGGCAGATGTCTTACCTGCAATAAGTTTGGCCATTATGCGAGGGAGTGTCCAAATATAGAAGGGATGTTGAAGTTTCTAAGTTTACTTAGTTAGAAACCATCCATGCACTCTATCTGAAAATAAACACTAGTGCATGCTCAACATATTACAGATCAGCAACTAAAAGAAACAAGAACAAATACACCATATGACTCCATTGTTTTTGGACTAATGTCCCCGTAAAACCCAATGTGGGAAAACCGGTGCCGCTGTTATAGTGGCCAATGTAGGGTGCTAGATTAGACTAGATTTATTATCGACCTAGGTAAGTAAACTTCGAGGCGTGTGCCTAAAAACTATAGACATAAAGGATTCCTAACTAAGTGTTTGTTGTGATAGGCGACAGAACTTCTTTACAAAAGGTTGAGGTATGTTTCCCCTCACTTTAACACTTAGATCACCTAGATTATCTAACTGTCTCAAAGATACAAAGTATAGCTAGACTGAGATTTTAGTCCCCTTACAAGGATGCTGCACAAAACTCTGTCTAGTTAATACTGAAGCACTCATAAAGAAATCAAAAACACACCGAACTTTAATTACATAAACAAACAGAATCTATGGAAATGCCTTAAAACATAATGCTGGATCAAATGTCTTACAAGACCTGGTTCAATGATCTAACGATGATATCTTCAAGCAACCACCATAAATACTATTTGTGAGAAATCGTAATCGAATTGACAAAATCATGAGCATAGAAATAACATTAACAGTATGCATTATGTGTAAATTCAAGAGCTATGGAAATGACATTAAACGATATGCGTTCAAAAGCAATGGAAATGACATTAAACGATATGCGTTCTATGTAAATTCAAAAGCAATGGAAACGAAAGGAAGAGTATACCAATCCACACAGGGCCCGTCCACGTTTCAATGATACACTGGAATGAACTCAATCAATCGACAATATTAACGCATAGACAATGCTAGAGTGAAATTGTAATTATATTCAAACACTGAGAATTGCAATCACATATATGAATTCGGTTCTCCAAAACAATACACAGAGATAATCGTAACTTGTTCTGAAAACAAAAATGATATAGAGTTTTTATCTGCCTTCCTCTCTTGAATCGAATGCACATTCATTGAAGCAGATGTTTCTGCTTTTACAATGGAATGATTTGCGGTCATTCTAAGATGAACCAATTTCCAAAAAGACAAAACGAAACCGGTTTGGAAACCATGGCTTTTACTGCCTTTGTAACCAAAAGGTTGGGGTTTGACCCAGCGTTGACCGCATAAGTAGGAGCTTTTGATCTGCTGTAAAATCAATTTTTCTCCATGCTTGTACATTCAGGAGCTCGTCCCTATCCACTGCTTTGGCTTGCCTATCATGCCATGTGTCAGATGATAAACCATTTACAGGATGTGATGCCTTCCTGCAACCTTTTTGTTAAAAATTCCTAATTTCTAACATAAAAATTCATAAATTAACTTTAATGCAAACTAACAACTATAACGCTATTAACTAATCAATTTCGATGGATGTAAAGGGGTCTATGGAGGGAAAAGATAGACAACTGATGATGTTTTTAGAAGAAAAAGAGGGTAATGGAATGGTACCAACATCTCCCCCAAGCTTAATGTCTTAGCATGTCCTCATGCTAAGCTTGATGTGCTGCCTCTATACTCTGTCCCTGCCTGAACCTTTGCTCCCTTCAACAATGCATCTATGTTCTTTTTAGCCTGGGCTTCCTTCTGGATGTGGAGCTCATGCTTCAAACTCTTGTATTTCTCCTTGATGGCTTTCTTTTGGGTATACCACTTGGTTGCCCAGTTACAAAGGTCAGCGTGTTCAGCCTTGAGCTCTTTAATTTGCTCCTTGAGCTTTTCATTCTTCTGCTAGGTTTTCTTACTCTGAATTTTCAAGATCTCATTCTCCCTTTTAATAACTTTTTTCATCATGTTGGCCTCCATCAGTTCTTCTTTTAATCTTTCAATTTGCTTTTCCAACCTCCTTTGTTTCTTAACTGCAGGTGGTGACTCCTTTCCTTGCCTATTATTGCTCTCAACCTCCATTTCGGCTTCTTGTCCATGCTGTGAGTGAGCACTGCTCTCGATGTCCATCGGTGCATGTGCATTGGATTCAGGTTGATCTTCTTGTGGCTGGGTCTTTTGTGCTCTCCTGGATCTTCTTGTATAGGTTGTCAAAATTTTATCTGCTCCCTTTTCTGGGCAGCCTCTTGTCTCATCTTCCTTGTCCTCACACTGCTACTGGGTGGAGGGACATTGTTTGATTTATGCACAGGAATCTCGTCATCAATGTCAAGCATGTATCCTGAGTACTCTTGCTGCTCTTTCTCATCCTCTCTATCTTTGATTTGATTGGCAACCAAGAACTCCTTCCATGTCTTGCCCCTTTTCTGTACTTCAAATTCAACGAGAATCTTAATTAACCCGAAATGATATAGACTTTTGTCCTCATTACCTTTCTGCTTCTGGATAGTCTTCGACATCTTGGTCAAGCTTTGCAAGAGGAAATATGGTAAACTAATAGTGCACTGCCCCTTTAAATGTAACAGAAGTTTAATATGGTACAAGTAGACTATGCTATATCGACCCTCGCATGTAACAAACTTTTGGATGATATACACCATCTCGTCCCATGGATGTATCAACCAGCTCCTTGGGACCCCCTTCTTCCAGTTAACTGATTAAACCCACGACCTAGACATGAACTGGGTCCATGATTTCTCTTTGAACTGTTTAGTCTTGAAGTACTTCTCTCCTTCTGGGCTGATCCCTAAGGACTATGCTATAGTGTCTTCTGAGACTCTAAATGAGAAATTACCTATCAGCGCCTTCTCCCCATTGAATGTAAAGGCAAACTGTTTAGTCACTTCCTCGTTGTTTCCATTAAAATTTTCCAAGAAGAGTAACCACTGTTTCTCTCTTACAATTTCAATGCAGTCATCGTGGTACTAAGAACTATCAAATGTGTTTGGTTCTACTCTATTAGTCATTTTACAGAGAACTCTTGCTCTAACCCTCTTCGTTTATGCTTATTAATTGAACAAGGGTATTTTAGTTTGTTACCTTTGCTTTTCGCTCCACACAACTGACCTGGTGGCGTCCTCTGTTCTTCACAATCAGCTCCTTTAGTGGCTTGAGTAGTGACCGGATGACTAACCTTGATTTATGGCGGAGATAGAATTCTGTGAGCCCAAATACTGTGTTTTGCTCTCGTAGCACTTGGCATTCTCGGCCTCCGTTTTTTTGAAATCACAGCACTTTGAATTTCTAATATGGAACACACTTTCTACAACTGAGTATGAAATAGCATTTAACAACCAACTCAACCCAATTCAATGTAATAATAACAGAGCATATTCATAGTTCAATAACAAAGGAGTAGTTGTACTGGGTTGTGTGAATACCATCATGAGAACGCCGCGAGCATGTATGAAGTATTGGGGCTGTAATAACGGATAGTCGCTTGCATGAGTAGACTTGGTCAAGCGATCATGTCATAAGTTGGTCGATTCAAAAAATCAATGCATGAAACCATATAACATTTGGCTTCCCAAGAGTTCACCACCTGTCCCTTACTCATTAGTTCTTGGCCGACTAAGGAGATGTTGGACCGAGAGTAAGGTTCAATGGCCGATAGGGAGTAAATAACAAGGCTGGGAGGGTGGTGGAATAGAGGATTAGAAATCGTAGGAAAAGTATGGGGATAGGCTAGAGCATTGGAAAATGGTAGGAATTAGAAATATGACGAGAGTGGTGGATATGTGGGTAATTTTTTTTTTTTGAAATTGATTATAAGCAATCACAGTCATCACATTTAACACTAAAGTAATCTAAGAATTTAAATGTTAAAAATAAAAATGATAACAATACTTTACACTTTTATTGGCTGATCAAGGGTTGAGTTGGCATGCATAGATAGGATTTCTTGTTCAGATATGATGAATCTTTGTTGTCCATAACAGGTCCCTCTGAGATAAATTTAGATGCAACAGGTCCCTCTGAGATCTGGAGAATGTTTGCGCAGCCTCTTCGAAATCTGGAAAAGACTATATGTGTGCAACTTCTTTGATCTTTGATGTTTGATGGAGCCTCGGTGACAAGCAACCTTTGGATCTCTACTGAACTTTGTTGAAGCTTTGCTGAAGTAGCTTGAGGTAGCAGTCTCTAACAGGTCCCTTTTATGTTTGTTGAACAGGTCCCTCTATTGTTGGTGCTAGTATCATGGTCTTCTGAACAAGTCCCACTACATAGTGCTTAAAACAGGTCCCTCTAATTAAAACAAAGACACAAACAACTTCTTTATTGAAATATTGAAGTGCTGAAACAAACTTCTTTGAGAATTTACAATGAAGAGATAAACTCTTTGAAAATTTGCAGTGAGGAGATGAGATAAAAACAAAAATGCTAATGCTTCTCCCCCACTGAAGCTTTGACTTGTCCTCAAGTCATTATTGAAGTGATAAATCAACAAGAAACAAAAAGAACAAGGAATTCTTACCAGCCAAAGAATTGGTTTTCAAGTAAGAA
>APFE031430534.1:124318-134761 GCA_000404065.3 Pinus taeda | reverse complement strand
TGCTAGATTAGACTAGATTTATTATCTACTTGGGTAAGTAAACTTCGAGGTGTGTGTCTAAAATCTATAGACATAAAGAATTCCTAACTAAGTGTTTGTTGTGATAGGCGACAATACTTCTTTATAGAAGGTTAAGATATGTTTCCCCTCACCTTAACACTCAGATCACCTAGGTTATCTAACTATCCTAAGGATACAGAGTATAGCTAGACTGAGATTTTAATCCCCTTACAAGGATGTTGTGCACAAAAACTCTGTCTAGTTAACACTGAAGCATTCATAAAGAAATAAAAAACACACTGAACTTTAAATACATAAACAAACAAAGTCTATGGAGATGCTTTAAAATATAATGCTAGATCAAATCTCTTACAAGACCTGGTTCAATGATCTAACGATAAGATCTTCAAGCGATCACCATAAATACCATTTGTGAGAAATCGTAATCGAATTGACAAAATCATGAGCATGGAAATAACATTAAACAGTATGCGTTCTATGTAAATTCAAAATCTATGGAAATAAAATTAAACAGTATGCGTTCTATGTAAATTCAAAAGCTATGGAAACGAAATGAACAGTATACCAATCCACGCAGGGCCCGCCCACGTTTCAATGATACACTGGAATGAACTCAAGCAACGAGAGTATTAATGCATAGACAATGCTGGAGTAAAATCATAACTATATTCAAACGCTGAAGATTGAAATCACATATATGAGTTCGGTTCTCAAAACAATACATAGAGATAATCGTAACTTGTCTTTGAAACAAAAATAATACAAAGTCTTTATCTACCTTCCTATCTGAATCGAATGCACATTCATTAAGCAGATGTTTCTGATTTTACACTGGAGTGATTTTTGGTCATTCTAATATGAACTGATTTCCAAAAAAGACAAAATGAAACCGGTTTGGAAACTATGGCTTTTACTGCCTTTGTAACCAAAAGGCTGGGGTTTGACCCAGCGTTGACTGCATAACTAGGAGCTTTTGATATGCTGTAAAATCGATTTTTCTCCATGCATGTACATTCAGGAGCTCATTCCTATCCATTACTTTGGCTTGCCTATCATGCCACGTGTTAGATGATAAACCATTTACAGCATGTTATGTCTTCCTGTAACCTTTTTCTTGAAAATTCCTAATTTCTAACATAAAAATGCATAAATTAACTTTAATGCAAACTAACAACTATAATGCTATTAACTAATCAATTTCGATGGATGTAAAGGGGTCTATGGAGGAAAGAGATAGAAAAATTATGATGTTTTTAGAAGAAAAAGATGGTAATGGAATGGTACCAACATCTCCCCCAAGTTTAATGTCTTAGCATGTCCTCATGCTAAGCCTGATGTGCTGCCTCTATACTCTGTCCCTGCCTGTACCTCTGTTGCCTTTAACAATGCATCTATGTTCTTTTTATCTTGGGCTTCCTTCTGTATGTGGAGCTCATGCTTCAAACTCTTGTATTTCTCCTTGAGGGATTTCTTTTGGGTATACCACTTAGTTGCCTAGTTGCGAATGTCAGTCTGCTCAGCCTTGAGCTCTTTAATTTTCTCCTTAAGCTTCTCATTCTTCTGCTGGGTTTTCTTACTCTGAATTTTCAACATCTCGTTCTCCCTCTTAATAAAATTTTCCAGCATGTTGGCCTCTATCAGTTCTTCTTTTAATCTTTCAATTTTCTTTTCCAGCCTCCTTTGTTTCTTAGTTGCAGGTGGTGACTCCTTTCCTTGCCTATTGTTGCTCTCAACCTCCATTTCAGCTTCTTGTCCATGCTGTGAGTGAGCACTGCTCTCGATGTCCATCAATGCATGTGCATTTGATTCGGGTTGATCTTCTCGTGGTTGGGTCTTTTGTGCTCTCCTGGATCTTCTTGTATAGGTAGTGAAAATTTTATCTTGCTCCATTTTCCACGCAACCTCTTGTCTCATCTTTCTTGTCCTCACACTGCTACTGGGTGGAGGGACATTGCTTGATTTATGCATAGGAATATCTTCATCAATGTTAAGCATATATCCTGAGTTCTCTTGCTCATCCTCTCCATCTTTGATTTGATTGGCAACCAGGAATTCCTTCCATGTCTTGCCCCTTTTCTGCACTTCAAATTCAATGAGAATCTTAATTAACCCAAAGTGATATAAAATTTTGTCCTCATTACCTTTCTACTTTTGGATAGTCTTTGACATCTTGGTCAAGCTTTGCAAGAGGAAATATGGTAAGCTAATAGTGCACTACCCCTTTAAATGTAACAGAAGTTTAATATGGTACAAATAGACTATGCTATATCGACCCTCACATGTAACAAACTTTTGGATGATATACACCATCTCGTCCCATGGATGCATCAACCAGCTCCTTGGGACTCCCTTCTTCCAGTTAACCGATGAAACCCTCGACCTGGACATGAACTGGGTCCATGATTTCTCTTTGAACTGTTTATTTTTGAAGTACTTCTCTCCTTCTGGGTTGATCCCTAATGACTGCGCTATAGTGTCTTCTGAGACTCTAAATGAGAAATTACCTATCAACGCTTTCTCCCCATTAAATGTAAAGGCAAACTGTTTAGTCACTTCCTCGTTGCTTCCATTAAACTTTTCCAAGAAGGGTAGCCACTGTTTCTCTCTTAAAATTTCAATGCAGTCATCGTGGTATTGAGAACTATCAAATGTGTTTGGTTCTACTCTATTAGTCATTATGATAGAGAACTCTTGCTCTAACCCTCTTTGTTTATGCTTATTAATTGAACAAGGGTATTTTGGTTTGTTACCTTTACTTTTCACTTCACACGACTGACCTGGTGGCGTCCTCTATTCTTCGCAATCAGCTCCTTCAGTGGCTTGAGCAGTGACTGGATGACTGGCCTTGAATTATGGCGGAGGTGGAAATTTGTGAGCCCAAATACTGTGCTTTCCTTTCGTAGCACTTGGTGTTCTCGGCCTCCATTTTTGAAATCACAGCACTTTGAAAATCTAATGTGGAACACCCTTTCTACAACTGGGAATGAAATAGAATTTTAACAACCGACTCGACCCAATTCAATGTAATAATAACAGAGCATATTCATAGTCCATTGACAGAGGAGTAGTTGTACTGGGTTGTGTGAATACCATCATGAGAACGCCGCGAGCATGTATGAAGTACTGGAGTGTAATAACTGATAGTCGCTTGCATGAGTCGACTTGGTTGAGCGATCATGTTATAAGTTGGTCGATTCAAAATTAATGCATAAAACCGTATAACATTTGGCTTCCCAATAGTTCACCACTTGTCCCTTGCTCATTGGTTCTTGGCCGACTAAGGAGATGTTGGACCGAAAGTAAGGTTTGATGGCCGATAGGGAGTGAATAACAAGGCTGGGAGGGTGGTAGAATAGAGGATTAAAAATCGTAGGAGAAGTATGGCGATAGGCTAGAGTGTTGGGAAATGGTAGGAATTAGGAATATGACAAGAGTGGTGGATACGTGGGTGTTTTTGAAATTGATTATATGCAGTTATAGTCATCACATTTAACACTAAATTAATCTAAGACTTCAAATGTTAAAAATAAAAATGATAACAATACTTTACACTTTTATTGGTTGATCAAGAGTTGAGTTGGCATGCATAGGTAGGATTTCTTGTTCAGATATGACTAATCTTTGCTGTCCATAACAGGTCCCTCTGAGATGAATTTGGATGAAACAGGTCCCTCTGATATCTGGAGAATGTTTGTGTAGCCTCTTTGAAATCTAGAAAAGGACTATATGTGTGCAACTTCCTTAATCTTTGATGTTTGATGGAGTCTTGGTAACAAGAAACCTTTGGATCTCTGTTGAACTTTGTTGAAGCTTTGCTGAAGTAGCTTGAGATAACAGTCTCTAACAGGTCCCTTTTATGTTTGTTGAACAGGTCCCTTGATTGTTGGTGCTGGTATCATGGTCTTTTGAACAGGTCCCACTGCATAGTGCTTAAAACAGGTCCCTTTGATTAGAACAAAGACAAAAACAACTTCTTTATTGAAATACTAAAGTGCTGAAACAAACTTCTTTGAGAATTTACAATGAAGAGATAAACTCTTTGAAAATTTGCAGTGAGGAGATGAGATAAAAAAAAACAAAAATGCTGATGCTTCTCCCCCACTGAAGCTTTGACTTTTCCTCAAGTCATTATTAAATCGATGAATCAACAGGAAACAAAAAGAACAAGGAATTCTTACCAGCCAAAGAATTGGTTTTCAAGTAAGAATTCTGGGTTAGAGTGTGCCAGAGTTTGGTTTTCACATCTAAACCATTATTAATTTTTTTTTGTTTTTTGTTTTTTTTTTTTTAATTTTTTGTTTGTTTTTTTTTTTTTTAGATTTTTCTAAATGGAAATGAAAGAACTAAGTAGAAGATTCCTACAGCTGAAGGCTGTACACAGCTGAAGGCTGCAATATCTCAACCTCCCTTTGCTGAGATACAGTTTGAAGAAAATCCTCCTTGGTGATGGTTTTATGATAGAGTTTCAACCTATGGCCATTGACAAGAAAGGGGTTACCTTCTCCATCAATGGTAATAAGCTGGATTGATCCATTCTCATGAACTTGAACTATTTCATATGGGCCCATCCAATGTGTGGTAAACTTGGCTTTATGATCTCTGAATTTAGAGTCAAAGAGTAAAGCCCAATCTCCTTCTTTGAACTGTTTTTTTCTTGATATGTGCATCATGCCACTGCTTCCTTTGTCTTTGCATGAGCGTTGTATCCTCTGCTTGCTGCCTCATTTCATCCAGCTGGTTCAATTGCTGAATTCCTTCTTGTTGTGCTTCATTAAGATCAATTCCCAAATCTGCAGCCATCTTAAAAGTATGTATTTGAAACTCAATAGGAAGCATTACCTCTTTGCCATACACCAACTGGTATGGTGTAAATCCTGTAGTATTCTTCCACGTGATTCTATAAGCCTAGAGAGAATCTTTGAGCTTCTCCTTCCAATTCTTTCTGTTCATTGCTACAGTCTTAGTGATAATTTCTTCCAATGTTTTATTTGTTGATTCCACCTGGCCATTGGCCTATGGATGGTAAGGTGTACTTATTATGTGCTTGATTTGATATTTTTTGGTGATGTCCTTAACTAACTTTGAAGTAAAATGAGTATCTTGATCTATTACTATCTCCCTTGGTACTCCATACCTTACAAAAATTTCATCAAAGAGGAAATTTACCACTATTTGTTCAATTGCCTGGACTAGTGCTTTAGCTTCAGCCCACTTTGTCACGTAATCAATACATACTAGGATGTACTTCTTACCATTGGAAGTTGGATTGATGGGTCCTATGAAGTCTAGAGCCCATTTTTCAAATGGCTCTAGGTGTACTTGAGGCTGAAGTGGCATCTCATTTGTAGCTGTTGGCCTACCCATTCTTTGACAGCTATCACAACTCTTCATGTACTTCTTGGAATCCTTGAAAATAGATGGCCAGTAGTACCCAAGACTAAGGATCTTGAATGCTGTTCATTTAGCTGCAAAATGCCCACCACAAGGTTCATCATGGCAACATTTTAAAATATCAATAATTTCATCATTTCTTACACATTTTCTAGTAATCATATCATAACCAGTGTAAAATAAATCGCCATTAACCCATGAGTATCGAGCACTTTTTTTGATTAGCCTCTTCTTTTCCTTTAAAGTAAAAGATGGAGGTGTTCTTCCCGTGGACAAGTAATTGGCCAAGTCAACATACCAAGGATTCACTATTGAAATTGCAAATAAATTTTCATCTGGGAAAGAATCTTCAATCGGAACAACCTCACCTTGATTTTGTAGTCTAGAAAGAAAATCTGCCACCTGATTCTCCTTACCTGGTCTATCTAACACTGTGATGTTAAATTCCTGTAACAATAACAACCATCTGGTAACTCTACCACTAGTTACTGGTTTATTCATTAAATGCTTAATGGCAGAATGGTCAGTATGTACAAAAACCTCATAACCAGTTATATAATGTCAGAATTTATTCACAACATGTATGACTGCAAGTATTTCTTTTTCTGTGACTGTGTAGTTTAATTTTGCAGGTGTTAGATTTTTGCTAATGAAATAAATGGCATAATGACAAGACTGCTCTTTTTGGCCTAATGAGGCACCTAGTGCAGTATCAGATGCATCTGTAAAGATGTGAAATGGTAGGTTCCAGTTAGGTCCTTTTAAGACTGGTGTGGTTGATAGCTTTGCTTTGAGTGTTTCGAATGCTTGCTGACAATTATCATTCCAGTTGAAAGGTGCATCTTTGGCTAGAAGCTTAAACAAAGGTAACGATATTCGACTAAAATTCTCAATAAATCTTCTATAATAGCTTGCATACCCAAGAAAACTTCTTACCTCTTTTTAAGTCTTCAGAATTGGAAAATCGACAATGATATGGATTTTTGATGGATCAACTTTAATGCCGTGAGAAGAAATATAGTGTCTTATTACTATCCCTTCATTTAACATGATAAAACATTTTTCGTTGCTTAGGGACAGATTAGCTTTAATACATTTCTTCAAAACTTTTTCAAGATTCGTTAATGCATGCTCAAATGAATCGCCATACACTGAAAAATCATCCATATAAACTTCAACACAATCATGAACTAAATCAGAAAAAATAGCTAATACAACTCTCTGAAATGTAGCTGGAGCATTGCAAAGTCCAAATGGCAAAACATTATAAGCATAAGTGCCCTAAGGACAAGTAAAAGTGGTTTTGTCCTGGTCCTCTAAGGCTATCCTGATCTGGTTGTAGCCACTGAAACCATCAAGAAAAGAGAATGATGATTTCCCAGCTAGTGTGTCTAGCACTTGGTCAATAAATGGTAGTGGTAAATAATCTTTTAGGGTGGCTTTGTTCAATTGTCTGTAGTCAACACAAATCCTCCACTTACCATTTTTCTTGGGCACTACGACCAATGGGGATACCCACTGACTGTCAGAGATAGGATAGATAAAATTGACTCTCAACAGTTTTTTAATTCTTCTCTAACAATATCCTGAAGCATGGGGTTCATTCGTCTCTGTGGTTGCCTCACCGGTTTGACATTGCTATCTGTATAAATATGATGAGTGCATGTTTCAGGGTGGATTCCATGCATATCGGTGCAGTCCCAGGCAAATGCCTTCTGGTATTTTCTCAATAATTGAATCAATTTCTCTTCTTGAGATGAGTCTCGGTGAGTGCCAATATTCAAATTTTTTCCTGGACTAATCTCTATGGTCTTACTCTGTGCGTTTGTGATGGATTGGATAGGGAAAATGTTGTGAAATGTTGTTTGCAAAGAATGAATGGTGCATGTTTCCTGAAAATTTTGTGCTAAAAGTTCAATTACAGCATGGTATTGATCAGTCCTCAATTCTTCGAACACATCAGGTTGAGAGAAGAACAATTCTACCAAATCATCATTATCATGTTCTTGAAAATCGTAGATTTGGTTGATGTTGAAAACAGATTGAACTTCTACCTTATCATTGTATTTATCATCAAGCCATAAATTGTGTGCTACTGTTGGTGATTGTGCTGATGGGTAAAGAGTGAGTTGTTTTCCTTCAGTTCCTCGTGAGATGATCATATTACCTGATCGACATCCTATGAATGCATCAGCAGTTGCTAACCATGGTCTACCAAGGATGATAGGGTGTCCTCCTAAATTGGATTTTGGCTGAAGAACTAAAAAGTCCACTGGATACTCCCAAGAGTCCAGTGAAACAATTATGTCCTCCAAAATCCCTTCAGGAATCACCTTAGACCTATCAGCGAGTTCTAGAACAATGGTTGTGTGTTGCAAGTTTGTGAGCTGGAGTGTTTTCATGGTTTCAAGAGTCATCACATTAATGGCGGCCCCAAGATCAATTAAGGTGTTTGGAATATGTATGTTGTTAATGATTGTAGTGACTCTGGGAATACCAGGATCAACATACTTTCCATTGAAATGGTGTTTGTCATAAGGCCAGCGAAATGTCCAATAACATGAATGGTTTGTGGATCGACTCTTTTCCTAGTAGGCTTCTTAAGGCACAGTTCTTTGATGGCTTTAGTATATATGGGAATGTCTTTTATGGCTTGTAGTAGCGGGATTTTTATGTAGACATTCTTTAGCTCATCTAAAACATCAAACTGTGGTATAGACATGGGAAGTTTTGTTTGGACCAATCGGTCTGGAAAAGGTGGTGGTTGCAATGGTTGCATCTGTTTGTGTTTAATGTCATCATTTGGTTTCCTTTGAATGGGGGTTTCATTTTCATTTTCTTCGTTTTCTCCTTGTTTTTCAACTGCTGGGGATTCTTTGTGAAGTACCTTCCCAGACCTCAAATTGATATTTTGCAAGGGTAATGTGGGATATGAGGGTCCCTCATCTACATTGTAAGCTGGTCTCTCTGGTCTATTATTTGGATTTGGTACAGGTTGAGCAGGGATTTGAGTAGGTCTAGGGGGTTGGGGGTTAGATGGAAGTTGTAATTGAGGTGGATTTATTGGTGGAGGAGCAGGCAATGCTTGTTGAGTGAGTTGGGATTGATGTAGGTAAACAACTTGCTGCCGAGGATATTGTTGATATGATTGAGGATATGGCGAATATGGCTAATGGTATTGTTGATATGGCTGCGAATATGGTTGGTATGGTTGAGGGTATGATCAGTGTTGCACGAAGCGCCCCCCCCCCCCCCCCCGATTCCAAGCCCCGAAGCGCATCCCCTACGGAAGCGCCTAGGAAGCTTCGTCCGAAGCGGCGGTTCCGAATTCGGAAGCGTCGCTTCGCCTTTTTTAGCCGCTTCCTGGAATTTCCGAAGCGTTGGATGGAAGCGCCACTTCCATGCCTTCGAAGCGTGCTTCGTGCAGCACTTCAGGCCTTAGAAGCACAGTGCTTCGGAGGAGGAAGCGCATGCTTCCGTACGCTTCGGGCAAGCAGGCCGCGCGCAAGGGAAAAAGGCACCTTTTTTTAATTTTTTTTTTAAATTATGTTAACTTAGCATTAAGGGGGTGGGTTAGGGTGAGGTTAGAGTGAGGTTAAGGTGAGGAATGAAAAGAATAAAGCCCCCATTCATTCCTCATTTTCTCACTTCGAGTTTATGAGAGTTGGAGAAAAGAAGAGAGGAGAGGAGAAGAGAAAAGAGGAAAGGAGAGGAGAAGAGAGGAGAGCTTGGAGGAGTGAAGAAGGAGGAGCTTGGAGCAAGAGCTTGGAGGACTTCATTTACAAGAGCTAAAGAGGTAAGTTCAAACCCCAAACTCCCTTATTTTTTTGACAATTTTTTTGTATTTTTCTCCTCCCTCTCCTACTCTTTCCCATGTTTCTACTGCTCCTTTATTAACAGGTTGTCCACCACCATATCCATATTCCAAGATGGTGTTCTTTTGGCTTCTATGTATCATTCTACTCTTGGTTTTAATGATGGCAAAGGTGAATATGAATAGAAGGGAAGAAATAGAAAAGGATAGTGGTGATGGTCCCAATATGAGTGACCCAATGTATGATGAGGAGGAAGGGTTTGAAGAGGAAGGGGATGAACTTGAAGGAGACACTGAAACACAAGATGGAAAAGCTACATCAACACCCTTGTGGAACTAAGTGACCAAACTTAATGGGGGAAAGGGTGGTGGATCTTACAAATTTGTGTGCCCTCATGATTGTCATGGAGGAAAACCATATTGTGGTTCCTATACCCGTTTGAGGAGGCATCTTTGTGGGGTTATGGATAGTGATGAAAAAAAGGGTCCTGTGGGGGTACAAATTTTCCCAAACATTTCAACTGAACAAAGAAGAAAATACATCCAAATAGAGATGGCTGCACAACAAAAAAACAAGAAACAAAAAACTCATTCTGAATCAAGTGCAACCTCTAAATTTGGTAGTTGCTAATCTCCTCATGGTACTTCTGCAAGCTCTGGAGGTAGAAGAATAATAGGGGATTTCCTTAATGTTGCTGGGAGGGATGATGTGGATGGAAAGATAGTCCGTTTTCTTTGTGCTTGTGGTGTACCACTCAATGTGCTTCGCTCTCCCTATTGGCATGAAATGGTAAAGGCCATCAATGAAGCCCCAAAAGGATACAAGGCCCCCAACTATGAGAAAGCTAGAATAGTGTTATTAGAAAGAGAAAAAGCTAAGGTTCAAAGAGCTTTGACACGTTTTACAAATGAGTGGGTAGATTCTGGGGGTATCCATTGTATCAGATGGGTGGACAAATCTTAGAAACCAACATTTGATAAATGTTCTTGGTGTTTCTTCTAGTGGTGCAGTATTTATTGCATGTCATGACTCCTCCTCCATCACTGCATCTGCACAAAACATTGCAGATCTCCTATTGAAATCAATCAAAGATGTTGGTCTGAATAATGAGGTTCAAGTGATCACAGATAATGCAGCAAATTGTAAGGCAGCAGGAAAAATTATTGAGCGTACTCATCCACACATCTTTTGGTCTGGGTGCCTAGTTCACACATTG
>APFE031430534.1:85842-122168 GCA_000404065.3 Pinus taeda | reverse complement strand
CCGCTTCCAAAAAACGCTTCCGCTTCGCTCCCACTTCGTGCAACATTGGGTATGATGGATATTGTTGAGAGTACTGCTGGGATGGTCTCCATTGTTGTTGTGGGTAACTTTGGTGATGCCATGGCATGGGTACATTCCATGAATTCTGAGCATACATCTGATCATGTGTAGGAAATTGTAAATTCTGATTTGGGAACATACCTTGAGGTGGAGGTCTTCGCTGCCATGGTCTCTTTGCGCCCATAAAATAGACGTTCTCCATATCTGTATTGGCTGCCACATTACCACATTACAATTCTGCAAAACCTTAACTTTAGAGAAATGAAATATATCATGATTTTCAGTACAAAAGGCACAAACTTGAATATTCTCTAATGGGCAATCTTTTAAGGCATGCTTCTTCCGGCATTTCGGACAAAAGATAGCCATCATTTGATCTTCCTCTTCTTCTCTTTTCTTAGCTTTAAGAGTGTCAATTTGGGTCCCTAATGTACTCAAAAGATCTGTTTTGAATTCCTCTAATAAGTTTCCTATTTCAGCTCATGTGACACTAGCTGAAGCAAATTTTGTGGCTTTGGATGATATGGTTTTTTTCCCAATTTTTGCTTTGCTCCTAGAATACTTTTCACATAGATCAGCGATTTCTTCGAAAGGTAAGGTGGAGATATCACCTTTGCCCATCAAATTAAGATCATCTAAGTATTCCTCTCGAATGCCCTTCAAGAATATTGTTCTAATGAGATCAAGAATCATGGATCGATGTTTTGATTTTTGTAAATTGTAAGCAAATCATTCCAAATACTCCTCTAGGCTTTCATCCTCTTGTTGATTCATCCTAAAGATATCATCTTTAGAATCCTTTGATCTACAATAAGGTTGATATTTCCTTAGAAATATTCTTCGGATGCCATCCCAATCAGTGATTGCATGCTCACCAAGTCCCATGAACCATCTTAGTGCTGATGCCTTCAAAGTTGTTGGGAAAAGTCTAAGCCTATGGGCATCATCTGTGTAACCATATGTTCGACATACAATGTCAAACTCAAACAAGAATGAAACTGGGCCTTCTGAAGCCATGCCATAAAAGTTTGGTAACACGGAAGGAGGTATGTTTTTCATTTTTATTTCCTCATCAGTGTTGTCTTCTAGTTCGTGGATAGGAAATTTAAAAGTTGATTCTTCCTCCTCTCCTTGATCGTGTTGTTGTTCAGGAGTGGGTCTTCTTGCTGATCCTCCTCCTTCCTCAGCCATTTTTATAGATTCTTCTGGTGATTTGATTGTTTGTTCGGTATCACTTGTTCCAAAGAGTTGTTCTAGAGATTGTTGAATTATCTTTCTACTTTCTCTCTTTGCAGAAGATTCAAGAAGATGTTTCTTCTGAGATTCGTGTGCCAATAAGATTTGTCTCTCAATAAGTGTAAGTCTTTGGCCTGATTTGTGTTTATCCTCTAATCTTTGTATAATGGTTTCCTCAGCTAGTGTTGTGTGTTCAGTTTTTCCCAAAGAGTCTGCTCCTGATGATAGGTTAGTTTTGGATGGGGGGATTTTGTGAATCTGCCTCTACTATCTCTAGATCTAGGCATAAGCAAACATGATTTCTACAGGGACAGTCAAATCTATGTTGTGTTTTTGGTTTGTTTTTGTTGATTTAAAATTCTTTTATATTTTGATTGATGTTTTTTTTCAAAATCCTCTAACTACGTCTCCCCGGCAATGGCGCCAAAATGTAGTGGCCAATCTAGGGTGCTAGATTAGACTAGATTTATTATCGACCTAGGTAAGTAAACTTCGAGGTGTGTGCCTAAAATCTATAGACATAAAGGATTCCTAACTAAGTGTTTGTTGTGATAGGCGACAGCACTTCTTTATAGAAGGTTGAGGTATGTTTCCCCTCACTTTAACACTCAGATTACCTAGATTATCTAACTGTCTCAAAGATACAAAGTATAGCTACACTGAGATTTTAGTCCCCTTACAAGGATGTTGTGCACAAAACTCTGTCTAGTTAATACTGAAGCACTCATAAAGAAATCAAAAACACACCGAACTTTAATTACATAAACAAACAGAATCTATGGAAATGCCTTAAAACATAACGCTGGATCAAATGTCTTACAAGACCTGGTTCAATGATCTAACGATGATATCTTCAAGCAACCACCATAAATACTATTTGTGAGAAATCGTAATCGAATTGACAAAATCATGAGCATAGAAATAACATTAACAGTATGCGTTCTGTGTAAATTCAAGAGCTATGGAAGTGACATTAAACGATATGCGTTCAAAAGCAATGGAAATGACATTAAACGACAATACTAACGCATAGACAATGCTGGAGTGAAATCGTAATTATATTCAAACACTGAGAATTGCAATCACATATATGAATTCGGTTCTCCAAAACAATACACAGAGATAATCGTAACTTGTTCTGAAAAAAAAAATGATACAGAGTTTTTATCTGCCTTCCTATCTTGAATTGAATGCACATTCATTGAAGCAGATGTTTCTGCTTTTACAATGGAATGATTTCCGGTCATTCTAAGATGAACCGAATTCCAAAAAGACAAAATGAAAACGGTTTAGAAACCATGGCTTTTACTGCCTTTGTAACCAAAAGGTTGGGGTTTGACCCAGCGTTGACCGCATAAGTAGGAGCTTTTGATCTGCTGTAAAATCGATTTTTCTCCATGCTTGTACATTCAAGAGCTCGTCCCTATCCACTGCTTTGGCTTGCCTGTCATGCCATGTGTCAGATGATAAACCATTTACAGGATGCGATGCCATCCTGCAACCTTTTTGTTAAAAATTCCTAATTTCTAACATAAAAATTCATAAATTAACTTTAATGCAAACTAACAACTATAACGCTATTAACTAATCAATTTCGATGGATGTAAAGGGGTCTATGGAGGGAAAAGATAGACAACTGATGATGTTTTTAGAAGAAGAAGAGGGTAATGGAATGGTACCAACAACTATCTGAGGGTTTTCTTATTAAGCAATATCATAGTACAATCTGGGTGCCAAAAATGGCCTACCCAACGGTGAATTTCCTTGGCAGTAATACCTCTCAGTTTCTGACAAATGTACTCGCTGAAAACTCGGATAATCCTTCCGGCAGCTACTCAGCACCAATCTGCCTTTGAAACCCCAGCGTCTGCCCAATCTGGTCTACGTCAGCCTCTCCTAGCCCAACGTTGGCCCTGCGTCAGCCCCAGGAGACCCTGTGTCAGCGCTCTGAGCCTCTGCGTCAGCTACACTAACTCCTATGGTGCTCTACACAGCACTTAGCTGCCTTTGCGTGGCCCTGCGTGAGCATTGGCTGCTCCTGCGTCTCTCTCTCTGGTTGCTCTCTGGCACTATCTCTGCCTCTCTGTCTCTCTGTACTCAATGCCCCTCAGCGGCTCTCTCGACCACTGATTCTATCTCTCTTAGCAAACCCCGCTCTAGAGAATAGAATGACTGATCACTCTGGTGTACTCTCCAAGTGACCCTCAAGCCTCCTCTTATACTTTTCCTGTTGACATCTCAATGGTCAAGATTAAGTCCCTAATCAATGACTAAGATTAGATCTGGCTTGATCCATGTCTTTTGGACCACCCTAACACAAACTCATATTAATACACATTAATATTTTATTTTTCCTGAAGTTTAGACTTAGAGACTCCATTAAAAATATTAATTATTTTAATATCTCCTGATCTGTTTAGAATTTGCCCAAACCCTTTTTGGGTATTGGAGATCTCGTGTGCCCCAACCTCTCCACCAAATTTTGTGGCTAAATGACATCCGATGCTACCCCAAATCAACACTCACTCTTAGTGAGGACTGTGCTCTAGCAATACTCTTCACTGAGTACTACTCTGATCATCCGGCATCGGTACCTGTGTTGATGCTAGGCTTTCCTGCCCAACATCCTGTGCACTGCTGCCCATGGTTATGCCACTGCCACTGTTGCATCTATACGACAGCTCCCTCTGCATTCGTGATGTCGCTGGTCCTTTTTCCCAGCACTGCAACCGTACTGCACCTCCTCTCATCATGTTGCATCGTGCCACCCACTGCTACACTGCAACTCAGTTACTGAGAAGTAAGTAACTAATCTCCCAACTAACCTCCCTGTTGGGCTAGAGACACCCACTGATGCTGATGCTCCCTCTATCGCTGACAAGTTCTCCCTCTCTGACCTCTTCGCTGCTGCAACAACTCTCCTACATCTTGCACCGTTGCACACCTCTCTGTGTCGTCTTGCATTGGTGCAACACTCCTGTGCCTCTCGCACTGTTGCAGCCTACTAGCCTCGCACTGTCTCAGGAATCCTGCACTATAGCTCTCTCTGTCGTTCCATCCGCATCCGTCTCTACCCACCCAGCTAGTCTTGCTACTCCTTGTCGGGGCTCCCGTAGCAAGGTCTAATCCAAGAGGCTGGGTACCTCAAGGATCCTGCCCCTCATTACCTGTAGTCCTCTTGACTACAGCTCGATTTCTCCCCACTTCTGCTCAAGTGGCATGTGTGCACTCATGGCACATTCATCATCTGTCAAAACTTCCTTCTCCGCCCATGTTGGCACTGCCTTAGTCTCGAAAGACTCTCCCTTACTCTTCTTCCTTGGACACTGGGTCGCATAATGACCCAGCTCCCCACAGTGGAAGCACTTGATCTTGGAGAGATCTTTCTTCTTCCGCTTCTCTTGCTTTCCCTCAGATGCTAGGGCCACATCTTCCTCCTCCTGCTTGACCTTGATCCCTTTGTTGCAGCCACCTTTCTTCGACTGCCATCTGATCTCTTCCTGGTGAAGAGCTGCTCACATCTCGTCCCAAGGTGGGAGAGTCCCTCTGCCCAGGATACTGTGGACAAATACTTCCCAATCTTCTGAGACAGCATTCAGGGTTGTCCTCACCATAAGTTCTTGATCCGGTGTTGCTCCTATAGCAGTCAATAGGTCTCGGATCTCATTTAGTCCTCTGAGGAAGGTGTCAATCGATTGACCCTTCTTCATCTGATACGACCTCATCTGATTTTCAAGCAACATTCTTCTCTACACAGAAGTACGCTGGTATAGCTTCTTGAGAGCCTCCCACATCTCAAATGTCGTTTCCTTCTCAGCTATATGTGGTACCACATGATCCTTGACCCCGTCAAGGATAACGCACTTGGCCCTCGCCATCGCCTCCTCGTACCTGTCATTGTCACTGGGGTCGACTGGGACAGCTATTACCTTCAAGGCGAAGTTCTTGACACGATTCCTCTCAAGCACTGATAAGATTATGGCCTTCCAGACTACGAAGTTCGATGCTCCGTCCAATCTATCCTGGTCTCTTACCCCATGTAGTGCCATGATGCTCATCTACTTCCCTCTTGGAAGTTCTCTGTTCGACTCCTCCAAGTCTTTACTTCCCATCTGGAAGTTCTCTTTTGGACTCCCTCTGAGTCCTGATTTCCCTCCTAGAAATCCTTCTGTTGCTTGTTGAGATGCCCCCTACTCTGATCGTCTTGTGCAACTGCACTGCTGATCTGGGTTCCTTGGCTAGAAACCCTCGGTAACAACCCCTCTGGCCCTGCTCTGTCAGGGAGTGTTCTGACTACAGTTTCTCACCAGCTCCACTCTGCAATATTCCTGCAGCCTTCTAGACCCCAGCAACTACCTCTCTGTGAACTGCATCAGGCCCTCTCTACCTCACGTTGGCCCTGCGTCACCCGGATGGGTCTGCGTCAGCCCTGGGATGCCCTGCATCAGCCCTAGGATGCCCTGCGTCAACCCTCTGGCCCTCTGCGTCAGCAACGCTGGCCTCTCTGAGGCTCTACGCAACTCCCATCTTCCTCTGCGTGGCCCTAGCTAGCTCTGTGTCACAGTCCTTGGCTTCTACGCTACTAGAAACAACTCCTGTCACCTCGGGACAGCTATTTTCTGCTGCTATTGCTCTGCTCAGCTGATGTCCTTTAGTCCTCCTGTGATCTGCAATCACACTTTGATACCATGTTGAAGTTTCTAAGTTTACTTAGTTAGAAACCCTCCATGCACTCTATCTTATTTATTCCTACCTACTTGTTATTTTGCCTTAAAAGGTTATTTACAATGTAAATACTGAAAATAAACACCAATGCATGCTCAACATATTACAGATCAACAACTAAAAGAAACAAGAACAAACACACCATATGACTCCATTGTTTTTTGACTAATGTTCCCGGAAAACCCAATGTGGGAAAACCAGTGCAGCTATCTGAGGGTTTTCTTATTAAGCAATATCAGAGTACAATCTGGGTGCCGAAACTGGCCTACCCAATAGAGAATTTCCTTGGTAGTAATACCTCTCAGTTTTTGACAAATCTACTAGCTAAAACCCCAGATAATCCTTCTCGCAGCTACTTAGCACCAATCTGCCTCTAAAACCCCAGAGTCTGCCCAATCTGGACTGCATCAACCTCTCCTAGCCCATCTTGGCCCTGCGTTAGCCCCAGGAGGCCCTGCGTTAGCTACGCTGGCCCCCTTGGTGCTCTACACAGCACATAGCTGCCTCTGTGTGGCCCTATGTGATCACTGGCTACTCCTACGTCTCTCTCTTTGGCTGCTCTGCTGCTCTCCGGCATTGTCTCTGCCTCTCTGTCTCTCTGTACTCAATGCCCCTTAGCTGCTCTCCCAATCACTGATTCTATCTCTCTTAGCAAACCCCGCTCTAGAGAATAGAATGACTGATCACTCTGGTGTACTCTCCAAGTGACCCTCAAACCTCCTCTTATAATTTTCCTGTTGACATCTCAACGGCCGAGACTAAGTCCCTAATCAACAGCTAAGATTAGATCTAGCTTGATCCATGTCTTTTGAACCACTATAACACAAATTCATATTAATACACATTAATATTTTATTTTTCCCTAAGTTTAGACTTAGGGACTCCATTAAAAATATTAATTATTTTAATAACTCTTGATCTGTTTAGAATCTGCCCAAACCCTTTCTGGGTATTAGAGATCTCATGTGCCCAACCTCTCCACCAAATTTCATGGCTAGAGCACATCCGATGCTACCCCAAATCAACAAGGGACACGTCACATGATGATGATCACAATCATTCCAGGGGCAACTTCAATGATCGAAGGAATGAGAGGTACAATGGCAAAGGAAAAAGGAATGCAGGACATCAAGGAAATGGTCAACCCTCCAAGAAAGCAAGGAACTCCAGGTATAAAGAATCAAATGTTGTTTCTAATAAGCAAGAGGAGTATTATCTTATATCAGCCCTCTTAACTACCTCTCCTCCAGACTCTTTGGAATATTGGCTTATTGATAGTGGTGCCTCAAGGCACTTCTCCAGATACAAGAAAACTCTCTCTAATCTGATAGAGAAGGAAACAAACTTAGAGATTATTCTTGGAGACAATGCCACCTATCCCGTAAAGGGTGTAGAGAATGTTACTCTTCAATTGGATCAGGGTAACTCGACTCATTAAAAGAAGTTCTTTATGTACCTGATCTCAAGAAAACCCTGGTGTCCATGGAAGACAAAGGTTACAAGGTGGCATTCATCGATGGAAAAGTACATGCTTGGAAAAGGAATTTTAAAGATGCCTTTACTCTTGGGTTAAGGGTTAGCAATTTGTATCAAGTTGCAGCAAGTCTAATGGGTACCATGTCAGGTGACACATCTCTTCAATGGCACTGGAGGTCTACCCATTTTCATTGTAAGGCCCTACTTGATGTGAGACAGATGGTGACAAGGATTCCTGAATTCAAGGAAGAGCATGAAGGTACATGTCTGAGATGTACCGAAGGAAAACTTACAAGGGGACCATTCCCCTCATGTAATAGCAAGACCATAGATGTGGAACAACCCGAGGGGTTTGAGATTCATGATCAGGAATCTTGTATACGCAGGTTGAAGAAAACTCTATAGTTTGAAGCAAGCACCCCGGGCTTGGTATGAGAGGATTGATAGCTATCTGATGAAGCTGAGATTCACTAGGACTGAAGCCGATCCAAACCATTGCTTTAAGGTTGTTGATGATAGACCTCTCACACTGGTACCTTATGAGGATGACCTCTTTCTGACAGGTACAGACCCTCTCATTTGCAAAAGTAAGAGGGAGTTGGATTCCGAATTTGGAATGGTGGACTGCAAGCCTGTGACTACCCTGATGGAGCTTAACTTTAAGAAGTTATGCCGTAGTGTTGCTGAACCTGAATTGGGAAATGCCTCTGAGTTTCGTCAACTCATAGTAGCATTGATGTTCTTGGTGAACTCTCGTCCGGATATATGTTTTGCAGTTAGCATGTTGAGCCAACATATGGCTAAGCCTCATCACTCACATTGGATTGGTGCCAAGAATCTTTTGAGATATCTTTGGGGCACAATCACTCATGGACTGAGATACATTGTCGGAGCTGTGAGGCTACATTGTTATTTTGACGCTGATTGGGCAAGCAGTGTGGAGGATCGCAAAAGCACTTTTAAGTGTTGTTTCTCTTTGGGTTTTGTTTTGATATACAGGATGAGTAGGAAGCACAAGTCAGTTGCTTTGAGCACCGTTGAGGCTAAATTCATCGCTGCGAGTATGGTCTCGCATGAAGTTGTCTGGGGAAGCTCTTCAGTGAGCTGTTTGGACACGTGCTGGATCCACCGTGATCCTCTGTAACAATCATAGTGGGATCTAGTTATCAGAGAATCCTGTATTTCAGGATCACTCCCAGCACACAGACATCAGGTACCACTTTATCCAAGATATGGTACAACAAGGAGCAAGAAGGCTCCAACACATTGGGACTCATGTGTAGGTCACCGATATTCAGATGAAGCCCCTGGGAAAGGTCAAATTCTTGACTTTCCGAGAACAACTAGGAGTCGTGGAGAGACCCTCTCTTGAGGATCCTATTTGATATGGATATTGAGCTCTGGGAGCTTCGGGAGGCATGGGGTACTTCTTGGAGTGATGAGCAACCATAGGGTGAGTGGTTTAGCCTTCCCCTAGTGGTTTGCTATGTAGGCAGGATGAGCAGTTCATCCTTCTCCTACTGAGACACAATCATAAGGTGAGTGCTTCAACCTTCCCCTAATGATTTGTTGTGTACAGGGTGAGTGGTTCAGCCTTCCCCTGGGATACCCCATGGCGACATGTAGGCAGGATGAGTGGTTCATCCTTCTCTCGCTGAGACATCCTACCCATGCAGTCTGGGACTCATGGGAAGTATCACTCATTTGGCCAATGAGCATGGAAATGAGGATAGGGACCATAGTACTACTGATGGACACATCGTATACTACCGTACTCCCTATGCTAGGATTATATTGATCTAGGATCAATTGGAACTGACTTCAGGTCAGTAAGAGTGGTATGATACACTCTCTTTATTTGGAACTGATTTCGGATCAGTAAGAGTGGTATGATACACTCTCTTTATTTGGAACTGATTTCGGATCAGTAAGAGTGGTATGAGACACTCTTTATATGGGACCAACTTCGGGTCAGTAGAGAATGGTATGATACATTCTCAATCACTTCTTCTTCTTCATAGTTCAGCAGAGAAGAGCAAAGCAGAGCAGAGCAGTACAGGGCATTGCGTTGATGGCAGAGATAGTACAGTCTGGTAGATGGATTAGCAGATGGAGTTCTCCCTAGTTGAGAGGGAGTGTTAAAAGTGGCAACTAGGGCCAAACTCCATGTGGGTCTTCCTATTTATGGCAGCTAATATTTTTCTTGGATTCCTCTCATCGAGAGGTTTAGGATTGATCTAAAGATCCTCTAATTCCGACATGTATTCATGGAGATATGAATTATTTGTGTTATGTGACAATTCGTCAAGGTCGGCTAGCAACCAAATTACCCCAACCTATCCTCAACGTTTTATTATAAATAGAAGAGGACCTCAAGTCATTTTGTACACACACCTCTTGTAATCTCTTTCTTCATTTGTTCGGGTTTTGGTGAAAGACAGATCTAGAGGAAGTTAGGAACTGCCCTATACGCTGCCATGAAAGAGACTTATACGCTGCCCTAATGAGATCTAGATGCAATCATGGAGGAGTCTTATACGCTGCCATGGAGGAGACTTATACGCTGCTCTAATGAGATCTAGACGCAGTCAGTGAATGCTCTAATACGCACTTAAGGAGAGCCCTAATCGACTGATCTATGAGGCCCTAAATCCGCAGTCATAACATGCCCTAGCCGCAGTCTTATGAAGAGATCATTTTGCAGGTAAGAGGAGATCTATACGCTGTCCAAAGGGAGTTATATTCACAGCTCAAGGAGGAAGTCTAGCTGCTGTAATAAGATGCCCTAGCCGCAGTCCAAACAAGGTGTTCAAGCTGCTGTCAAGGAAGAACTAATCCTGCACTAGCCGCAGTCCTAAAGGGTGATCTAAGCCGCAGTTGGAGAGGCCTTAGCCAGCAGCATGTGAAGGCCTAAAGCTGCAGTTAAAGGAGCCCTTATCAAGGGACCCTTAGGCGCAGCGAGAAAAGTGAATCTAGCCACAGCAAAAGTAGTTATATTATAGCGTGGAGGATCTGTGTTAATGTCTCACTGTTGTAGGTGACAGCAAGGTTGTTTGGGCATGCTGGTGTTGTTCTTGAGTTCGATCTGAATTGGTTGAAGAATCTGCAATAAGGAGGAGCTAGAGATCATTGTTTTAGGGCTGTTTGGATCCCTAAGCTACAACCAAAAAGTGCCCTAACCAGTCATCATGACAACATCAAAGACTGTGTCCTAGAAGTGTGGTGACAGTGCAGTGATGAGGCTGTTCATGAGGACAATTTATAAGGTTGGCAAACCTCTGTCCTTGTCTAAGATCAATATATTCAGATTGGATCAAGCTTGTTGGACTCAATACAGCTGCAATGATATTGTTGATTGTTGATTGAAGATCATAGGCTTAACTTGCTGCTGGGCTAGGCCGTAGGCCATAGCCAGCAGCACAGTTTGATCTAAGGATTTCACAAGTGGTTGAGTCTCACCTTAAAGACCTGCATTGTTGACTGTATGAAGGAAGAGGACTGAATGTTGATGTCTTATCTCATGAAGCAGTGACAGCTAGTGCAGCAAGAAGACATCAAAATTCTGGGAGATGTTTTGGGTCAAGATTTGACTATGGTTGGCTTAGTTTCATGAGCATCTTGTTGATGCCACCTAGATAAAAGATTCAGTCTTGTTTGACCTCTATTGTCAAAGCTTTACTAATGTTGTCATAAAATCTCAGATTTATGTATTTGTACTATCTCTCTCTCTGCTGAACTATTGAAGAATATAAGAAGAATTGATCAAGGGTTTCCCCACATTGGGGTTTGCCCTGGCTGGTGCCACATCTTGTGTCATCTTGTCTTGGCTTGTCTTCTGTGGTTTATGTTTATGTTCTATCTGCACTTTACTATCATGTTGATGTGATTGCTAATCTGAATATTGTCATTGAGCTAATATGAAAAATTGAAGTAACTTTCTCTAAGCATAGAACATACCAAAATTTAACACTAAAGCACTTTAATCCTTTGGTATTGTGTTGAATGATTTAAATTACTTGGGCATCTTGTGTTACATCACTTGTCTCTTGAGGTTTAGTTGGCATTGAAGTAACTTTTCCTAATTGTGTTTAAAGAATATCATTGAGCAATTTGTGATCTTGGCTAATTAAAAATCTAATTGGTAATCATTTTGACATTTGCATCTAAGATCTAAGTGTTCTTGGCCTGAGAGTTGGTGGATCTAATTGCATATCTCCTAATAATTGTCTTGGAGAGGAGAAATATTGGCTAAGAGAATTTACAATCTTATTGTCTCCTTTGGATAATCATCATTGGCATTTTGTATTATCTACAAGTGGATAAGTGTTCTTTCGTTTATCTATTGTGGATCTTTGGTTATTGAGCATTTAAATATATTTTGTATCTTGTTGGCACTTTTGATATAGAGTACATTTCATCTTGTGTTAAGATCATCATCAATTTGTTATTAAGTACTCCTCGTCATAAGACAAATTATAACTAAGTACTTAACATAAACAATGTTAACTTAAGAAGCACTCAATAATCTTGCATAAAGCATCCTAAGATTAGTATTGCATTAATAACTTACCTCCAAGCATAAGCTTGGTTGATAGAAATAATAAAACCAACTTTCTCATCTAGCTTGAGGAGCCTAGCACCTCTTTAGTGGTTAACATAGTGACCTTCCAGTCGTCAAAGCCACAGTCTCTGCAGTGTCAGACGCACCGGGTGGTTAGTACCTGAGGGGAGATATCATTAATCAAGCATTTGCTTGCTTCCCCTTGGCCTCTTTCTCACAACCTACTCTAGAGACTAGCTTCAAAACAGTTAAGAGGAAGGATGCACCTAGAACAGGCATTTAATTAAAAGCAACCAAGATTCTTGCATCACACCTAAGTAATAGGATTTGCATAGCATATAGGATAGTTAAGCATTCAAGCAACGTTTGTTCATCCGGTCTTTTGGTCCCTAATTTATTTAAAACAACTTGTTGACTCCACAAAGCATTGGTCTCACATATAAATCTAATTAAATCTTTAAAGCTTGTTAAAATTAACCAAGTGGCTAAGCCATTCAACCGTATCTCCCGGACTTGTTGGTTGCCAACTTGTCCTTTATCTTCACAATCCATAGGGACTACACCCCCCAGACCTTGTTGTTGGGAGACAGCTAGAACAGAGAGGTCAAGGATTAGAGTGGCAGCCCCCAACTTGAGTCGTTGTCGCAATGCTTGTACAATCTGAGCGACAATAGTGACCTTCCTAAAACTTATAGCCAATAAGGGAGATCACACGGGACTAGGATTAAAGATTAACCCCCCATTTAAGGTGAAGCAACAAAATTAGGGTCAAAACCCATCCCATTTCCGAGTCAAACCATAATCCATGTCAAGTGTCCAAAATGAATAACAAGCATAAGCACCAGATTGCATAATGAATAACATAACTTCTGAATCAAATACCCACCTTCTAACCTCTGATCAAGACAAATGAGCGAGGAGACATGATGGTTGGCTCAAGTGGCGGAGATAAAGTAGCACATCAAAGCTATCAGGTGGTTGCCAGGGGTTGTTGTTAAGGGCTAAAGGACGATACATCGGTAAGGAAAACTCTCCAAAGGGTTACCCCACTATTCGTGAGCTACATCTGGCTCCAATTGGGACATGAACTCACCGTAGAGTGCATGATCCATGTACTCGATCGAGGAGGTCAAGAGAACCTTAGCAATCCTCTTGGATCGTAGACCTGTCACTTGCACATCACATACTATGTTTCGGAGCATATGCGCTAGGCGCCCTAAATTGCCTTGTTTTTTATATAATTAAACCATACTAAAAATAAAATCTATTCTAAGAAGCAATGTTAAGCTAAATGCAATCTAATCTACCATGAGAGATCAATATGATATTAAATTCTAATGCATAAATCAATATGCAATGCATCCTAAACTACTATGCATAACATGTAAACAATGTGCTAAGTATAGTCATACAACCAATGCAACCAGCGTATTATTAGATCAACATAGCATTCTTCACTCATCTGAATCAAAACATCACATCTTCTCTTGCAATATAAGTATGATGAATGATAAGGGTGGGAGGCAAGAAAATAAGAGAACCATTCATTATGGAAAGGGGTTGGAAAAGAAGGGAAAGGATGCATCTTGCACCATCGAATCCAATCTTCTAAGTGAAGGATGGAGGATTCAGTGACCAACTTCACGAACTCTCTTTTAGAAGCCTCATTGATGTTCTTAGGCACATGATGGGAGGGATGGGGGGTGGACAAATAGGATCATCATTAGTGTCATATATAGGATCATTTTCAAAATGATGACCAATATCTCATTTGCCTTCTTCTATATGCAAGAATTCAGAAATATCAACATCATGCAGATCCCAAGGAGCCATTTCCTCGAGCTTCGCATAACAAATCAACGGAGAGTCGCCAAGGTAAATTCAAAATGCCTTGAGAGATGCTTGCTTCACCTTACAAGCATTGACTTTGAAGCTCAATGAGGAACAAGGGCTCCATTCCTCCAATGGAGTCGCCACATATTGATTTATATTGTCGTTTGAGACACACACTTCGTGTCCCCAACAATGGCGCCAAAATATTGTTGCACAAACTAGCAGGACTTGTGAAAGGGGTGCCTTGCAAGGCTAAAGCTAGAATAGCACAACAACACATGGGACAAAGGCCCACTGTCACCACAACCTATGTTCTCTTCTCTTCTAAGATTTTCACTGATGGGAGGGGTCCAAGTGTTACCGACTTGTGATATTGTCCTTGTGATAGGTGTGAAGTGAGATAAAGGCATCATTTGGTGGAAAGATTCATCAAAAGCGCAAACCTTAAGAGAGGCTAATAAGACTTTCCACGAAAAAACCGTTAGAGAATTACTACACAAGACCTAGGGTTGAGACTTAACACGAGATATAGATGCATCCAAGGTCAAGGTAGGTGAGAGGAGAGGCAATGATAGATTTACTTCACCAAGTACCAAAATTTTGCCTCAAAAAGTCCCCAAGTTGAAGGATTAGCCTACTAGGGTTCCCTCTTGGTGTGAAAACTAGGGCCTTCAAATTTATGGACAAAATCTAGGTGGATGCCCACCAAATTTTGTAAGGAGGTAGTCCTACACCTCAACTTGACATTTAGGCTCCTAAATTGTCCAAAAAGTGTATCCCTTGGAATTCGCACCAATCCCTAGTTGGGCCTCCTTATCCTTAAAAGGACAAAAAAGAAGAAGAAATGTATGGATTAAAACTAAGTTTGACCACCAAGGGACTTGATTAGTGCCTAGTCCATTGGGAGTATGGAGTCATGGGTGCTTATAATTGGCTTAAATTGACCTTCAAGCAGGCTAAAAGAGGAAGCCCTAACTACCCCTTTCAACAATTCCCTCTTTAGTTCGAGCTAATGGAGTTTCATGGATTAAATGCAACCACTATCCACTAGGAACATTCTTTCCACGTCATCAATGAGTAACACATGCAAAATTTCCCACAATTACAATTTTGGACAATATTCAACAAATTAGGGCACTACTTTTCATCATGAGAACAAATTCCATGCATTAGACATTTTAGAGAAGAAAATTTCACTATAAAAAAGCACTTACAAGACAATATGAAGTTTATCCATCCACCAACAAGACATTAGAAGCTCCAAAAAGATGACAAGATAGATCCAAACATCAAAGTGCATTCCAAAAACATCCAAAATTCTCCACAAACTGCAGGTTTGAAATCTTTCTATAGGTCCAAAAATCCCAAGTGATGGTTTGAGATGAGACTAGGTCTCATCTATTTATACTAGTGTTATCAATTTGAATTCCTAATGACAAAACCCCCAAAACATAACAAAATAATGTTAAAGACCCTTGGTTACAACCCAACAAGATAGTTTAACAATTAATCATTATTTTATATCTCTCTAGCCCATGTAGGGATGATGTCATCCATGTGATGTGCTTTCCAAGGCTGGCGTTGAGGCCTCTTGTGCTAGAACTTTGGTAGAGGGCCTCTAAAATCATGATGAAGAGAGTCATCTCCTCATTATGTTGCAAACCAATCTCTGGGGCCCCTATTTCGGGCTTGGGGCTCCAAAATGGGTCTCATGGGTCTCCAAGTGCTCAAAATCATGTCCATGCTCCATCAATGAGGGCTCAATGAATGATACATGCCCTCCCATGTCTCTCTAGAAAAGGCACAACCTCCTCTAGGCCTTGGATTAGTTGTCATGTGTCAAGTTCAATGTGTAGCCAACTAGGGCATCATGGTCCAAGTGCATCATCTCTTGAATAATTGGGAAACGAACAAGCTAGTGGTGGTGTTGAAGAAGCGTATGGTGTGGCAATCAATGCTCGACATGAACGGAGGTCCTTGTCTCTCAAGCTCACCCTACAAATGCCATCATGATCCTCTAGAGGGATTGTATCCCATATAAGGAGGTCAAGTCCAAGATGAAAACCCACCTGCAATCCCACATAATGTCCAGTGTTGCACCTTTCACCCATTAGGTAAGTTAAACATTATGCATCTAAGTGAAACAAACTTGTTATACATGGGCAAATTAATACTTCAAATGGGCTTTCTCTTCCAAGTCTAGGGGTTTGGTCACGTAATAGTGTTACCTCCCTAGGTAGGAGTGGCTAATGAAGAAACCTATTAGGTGGTTTCAACCCCTAAGGGAATGACATGTCCAAGGTACCTCCTTCAAATGGGAGGTGTCATGTGAAATAATGATGGAACGGAGTGGGGACAAAATGAAGGCTCCAAGCCACATTCCATAGTACAAGGGTAGTTATGATGAGGGAAGCCCACACCTTGGGTGTATAGATGTAAGAAGGGAGGATACGTGGATGCATGAGTCACCCCATCCTTTGTTTTTCCACCCCTCTTATGACTTTTTCTTTTTATTGGTCTTTCCTTTATAATACTACTCGAAGCTCTCAGGATAAGAGCATGCTTTGTATGATGTGACAGTACACCAGATTGAGTGTGTCCCTAGGGTTTCACCACGAGTCAAAGAGATTGACCAAGATGATGGTGAATCAAGAAACCAAGACTACTCGATATACCATGGGTCAAAGGCACCAACCAAAATCATGGTGACTAGTTGATGCTAACGATGTACCATCTGTCAGGAGTACCGACCAAGATTATGGTGAGGATACACCATAGGTCAGAGGTATTGACCGGAATTATGGTAACTTGATGATGTTGTTGATTTACCATGTGTCATAATTGACTAGATTATGGTAATTGGATGATGTTGATGTCGATGATGAATTGTTATAACCTTTTCCTACAGAAATTTATCAACATGAGAACATATAGATAGTCATTATGAATAATTCCCTAGCTAAGAGGGAGTGTTGAATTTTGTAGCTATGGTTGGTATTCATAATTAATATATTTAGCCCTTGATGTATTTGTAATGATAATTGTAAAGCATGTTTTTCATGTTATTATCAAAAGAAAATTTTAAGGCATGTCCTTCTCAAAAGAGAAAATTTGAATTTTGAATTTTGAATTTTTTTGCTCCAGGAAAACCAAGTCAGCCCCAGTCAAAGATGCACCCATTCGGCCTAGCAAAAGGCTATATAAGGTATTCGACCTCATCCAAGGTGCAATTTGGATCATCCATCAATCAAGTATCTATTTGTTCATCAAGCGATGGAAACAAGGAAGAAGGAAGGACGAATAAGATCAAGCTCTCTCTCTCTCTCTCTTAGCTCTCTCATGTGTGGATCTGCTCCTCTTTCATGACCTCTCACATGTGAATAGTGTTAGAGAAATCAATAGGCTTATGATATTAGGGTAGATTTCTCTTAGCATGCTAATTACGAGTGAATTTTGATGGCTTCTTTTATTATTATGAATTTCTTCTTTCATCAAGCAATTACCAAACATGAAACTTGAAGATCACCAAAAGACAAAAAACACAAGATATAGGCTTCAAGCCATGGCAAAACCCCACAGTTGGGGAAAACCCAAACAATCCTCTTCTATAGAATCAGATCAAGTGAGATATCCAGACCAAGAAAAAGACAAATACCTCCATAAGATCGCCAAGTCAACCCTCCATTCTTTGTCAAAAAGAATAGCTAATCTGTTACAAGATGCATTGTCCCACAAAGATGTTTCTTCCTTCCTGTAGCTCGCATTTTACAATCTCCACGATCCTCTAGTAGCTCGCACATCATAGTTGTTACAGTTCTTTCTAGGCTCACATAACATTTCAAAAATAGTTACAGTATCTTGCATTATTTCCATAGAAAAACAACCTCAAGAGCTTGCATCCTTTTTCAGATGACATGTCACAAAAGACTTTCATGATCTGCTCCAAAGAAACTCGCATATCCTATCACAAAGATGCCAATATCTTACTTCAAAACAACAACGAACTGCTTGCCTTTTGGTTGAGGATTCACGCCAATATATAGTTGTTTGTCAAAGTGAAGGGTCACATCTGTTGAGCAGGCTGACTTAACCATCTATGTTGAAATGTAACTAGTGTCTGTCTTCATAATTTGTACTTGAGTCATGACTTGATGTAATTATTGATGTACTTGTCAAAAGAAAAGAAAGGAAAATTTATTTGTAAAAAGAAAAGATTATTTTATTGAAATGGGTTTCTTCCCCATCATGTTGTGGTCCTAGGTCAAAGCACCCATGGAGTGCTCTAGGGGTCGTGTTTTCAAGTCAAAAGTCAAGATCATGATGGTCTAGCCCTTGGAGGGCATGTTACCACTCAAACTAGCAAGGGTCCTAGGAGGAGAACCTATAGAGCAACTACTAGATCAAGGGGCAACATTGGAGCAATAGCACACTGTCATCTCAGCTAAAGCTCCCTGCTCTTTACAGACTTTCACCGATGGGAGGATACCTGTTATGAGAGGAATCATGAAGATGGATAGATCAATACTGGGATAATGAACGACTCCTAAAGCTTATTCACAAGAGACACTCAATAAAATGGCTTACTTGCTTTAGAAGCAAGGTGGTAGGCTCTCTAGGAAGGGCTAAGGGGATACTTAAGCCTAGGTTTGAAGAATCTTCCTTGATAAGACGTATTCCAGACCTAAGGATCCCTAAGGAGAAATGGTTTCTAAGCAATCCTTACAAAATTTGAATTACAAAGTTTTGGGACCACAAAGAACCCAAGTGGGGACCCAAACTAGGCCAAAGGTGAGGAGATAACCAACAATGGAGGGGCCTGACCAGGTTAGGGAAGAGGATAGGATCAAAGGAGCAATCTTCTTTCGAAATTCAAATGCAATGATCCAAATGAGGGCACTAACCCAAAGCAACCTAGGGAGAGGAATGATCCTTGAGCTAGGGCTTGCGATATCTCAGTATTCCACCGCTGAATTGGGCTCAAAATTGGAGGAATCCTTAAAAATACCCCAACGCAGTTGTGCATCAATTTTCAATGGTTTTGGATGGATAGAAAAGATTTTGTTTGATGCCAGAGGAGACCTTCTAGGGTTAGGCCTAGAATTGGAAGAGATGAAGAAAAGAAGGGCATTTTTGACCACCAAAGGGATGCGAGGATAAGTGCCTTACTTCTTGGGCTTAATGGAGTCAAGATACAACTAGATCGAAGATTTTCTTATGCTAAGGTGCCCTAATTGAGGTGCCTTTAGGAACATTCACCCACTCACTTAAACAGAAACGCATGCATTAAATCACTTATTCAAGGCTTCCAGAAGAATTTCACATTACTTAAACCCATACAACAATAATGATAACAATACCATGCATTAGACAAGTAAGATAACAATAAAAGCTTTATAATTTCACTTACGTGAGAGGGAGAGTATATCCATTCATCAACTTCGCATTAAAAAGAAGCTCCAAAGACAATAGTGAAAATCCAAACATCATAGTGCATCAAGAAACTCCAAAAATTTCATCCCAGAAACAAGTGTCAAAATCTCTCAAAGATACGAATTTGATCCAAGTGATGATGAAAGGAATGAATGACCCTCCCATCTATTTATACAATCCAATAGGGGATTCAAATGGCCTAATTTGCCTAATTTAGCCCCAAATAATAAAATAATGTACAATAGTGATATAACTCAGTGACAAGCCCACCAAGATAGCTCCAAAATAGAAAGACAAGACTCTTAAGAGCGAAAATAGTGAACATGATGAGTCGTTGGGCCATTGAGAAGGCCTAGTGGAGTCCAAAGTGTGTCAAGTTGAGATAATAGGCTCCAAACACAGTGTTCAAGCGGTTGGCCCCTTGATATCCAAGCAAGTCATATGTGGTGTCCCCAAGTGGGTTTGGGTGCACAATGACATCCTCTTGGGTCTCGAAGTGGATCGATAATGCTTGAAAACTATCTGTGACGGCTAGAATGATGGCATAAGCCCTCCCCTCGTCTCCCATGGCAAGACTGTTAAATTGGCAACTAGGGCCAAACTCCATGTGGGTCGGCTTATTTATGGCAGCTGATATTTTTATTGGATCCCTCTCGTCGAGAGGTGTAGGATTGATCCAAAGATCATCCGATTGCGATAAGTATTTATGGAGATATGAATTTATTTTGTTCATATAATTATTATCAAGCCGACCAGCGCTTATGTAGGCTCTAGAAGCCCAACCGACGTGTCTATTCATCATCCTCGTTTTGGTATAAATAGATGAGGATTTGTTATCATTTTGGATGTGTATTCTTGACGTGATCTCCTCTCCACGTCTTGGGTTTTGAGAAGGAGAGTCACAAAAGGAGTACGCTGCCCTAGTTTGATGATACCCTAGCCATTGTATGATGATCCACGCAGCAAAGGAGACGTGCACAGGAGACATGTTCACGCAGCAAAGGGAAGACATCATACGCTGTAATAAAGACCCTCTAAACGCAGGTTCCATTGTAAATATATATACGCAGGTATACACGCTGTGAATCAACAGCCCTCATCTATGCAAGTCAACGAGACTTCCTGAATACTTACACGCAGTCATATGGAGGCCCAAACGCTGTCAAACCCTAGCCGCAGTAAGGCGCTGTTCATGGTTATATGCAGTCAAGGGTTACGCAGGGCATAAGATTAATACGCTGGTCATTAAACATAAAGACTGTCAACACAATATAAATGAAAACGCAGTCAATGTAATATATATATATCGGAACGCAGGCTAATATATGTCACGTGGCTCATATGAATGTCATCACAGATATATATACGTTGTAGAACAGTCATATACATACAAAATGCAGTGATCATGGATTATACTTTCACTGTTCATGGAGGTACAGATACGTTGTTCATTATATGCAGCCCTAATGATATTGTCTAGGTATATACACTTCGATGGCATAGAGACAGGGACATTGTTATTATGTGTGATCTGGAAAATATATATATAATGCAGTCATGGGCAGCCGCACTATGTGTGATCTGGGATATAGCTTAGCTGCTTTGCTAGGCTGCAAGCCATAGCAAGCAGCTAAGGCAAATATATGTTTGGCAGTATAATCGCAGTTGAAGCATGATGAGATCATGGGCAGCATGAGCAACATGAAGCATGATAAGATCATGGGCAGTATGATGACTATCATGATTAATACAGCGTGGTGCAGTACACTGTAAGGTACAGCAAATGGACGAGATGCAGAATGATGATAGGTGAAGGAGTCACCTTGAGTATCAGTTGAAGCAGAATGTCTTCAACTGATTTCATCGTTATAGAAGAAGATCTATGCTTATATCTAGATAAGTCAAAGTGTTGACTTCTATTGTAAATGTACTCTCTCTCTCTTTCTCTGCTGAACTTTGAAGATAAAAGAAGATTTGATCAAAGGGTTTCCCCACACATGTGGGGTTTGTCCCTGCTCGCGCCACATATCTGTCCTCTTGTCTTGGCTTGTCTTCTGCGTTTTATATTTATGTTCTATCTGCAGTTTATCATAATGCTGATGTGATTGCCAATTGTGAAAATTTAAATAAATTGCTCTAGCATAGAACATACCTAAATTTAACAAAGACACGTTCTCAACTGGGCCTTGGAATATTTGCCAATTGTATGGTACAAGTGTGAAGTCAACTGGGCACGGTGATCCAGGTGCATTATCCTCATCCAAAAAGGTGGAACACAAGCAACCAATGAATGGTGTTGGGGGATCTATGAAATGCTCTATGTTATGTTGGAGGCCCATGGCTCTCAACACTTTCCTCTGCGCAGGAATATAAATTCGATAAGCTTTCGAGGTCTCGCTATAACCCACAAAGATGCCCTTGTCTGCAGTGGGCTCTAGCTTGATCCTGTTCTCCTTGGGGACATAGGATTATGTAAGGCACCCAAAGATACGAAAGTGCCCAACATTAGGCTTCTTCCCAGAAAAAGCCTCCTCCAGAGTCACATTCCCCAAGGCACAGTGTGGACTCCTGTTCTGCAAGTACACAGTAGTGTTGCAGGCCTCTATCCACAAAAATAAAGGTAACCCCTGATCATGAAGCGTGGCTTTGGTAGCCCTTGCAATGGATCTGTTCTTCCTCTCTGTAACCCCATTCTGCTGGGGGTAGTAAGGAACTGTGAACTCCCTCCTAATGCTTCCCTTAGCACAAAAATCAACAAACTCACCAAGGGTATACTCCCCTCCATTGTCCGACCTGAGCACCTTGATTTTCCTACCTGTCTGGGTCTCCGCAAGAGCTTTGAACTCTTGAAACCGCTTGAAGACCTCACTCTTGGTCTTCAAGAAATAGATCCAGGTCTTCTTGGAGTGGTCATCAATGAATAAAACATAGTACTCATAGCCACTCAAGGATACATGAGACATCCGACCACTCACATCGGTATGAATCAAGTCAAGGATCCTGGTCGCTCTACTGTCACTGCTGGGAAAAGGGGATTTGGCAAACTTCCCCATAGCACATCCTCTGCATACATCAAAGTGATCAGAACTGAAATCTGGAACACCAGTGGTGATCTCCTGCAATGTACTCAAGGCCCCATGATACATGTGCCCCATCCTGTGGTGCCAAATCTCACACAACTCTGAACTGCTAGATCTGTTGTCGGCCCTGTCTCGGGTGCTGCTACTCAATGCCATCAAGGGTTGGAATGAGAACTTGTACACCTTGGCATGGCACACACCAATCTCTCTAGCTAAAGAAGCTGGAGTTCCCTTAGGATATATAAGCACCTGCCCTCTCTTGAACAACACATCATACCCTCTATCCTCAAGTGTTGAGACCGATATCAGATTCTTCATTCCAGGCACATATAGAACATCTGACACTTTCAAGGGAGGTTTGGGTCCCCTATCAAATGTCAATGTCCCCACACCAATTGCTCTAACAATGCTGTCATCACCAAGTACTACCTCCATATCAGTATCACCCTTTGAAAGCTCTGAGAAGTACTCTCTGACTCCTGTCATGTGGCGAGAAGTGTCACTGTTAACACACCAAATGCTAGAAGATGCTCTGCTAGTAGCAGGGAATGCACACTCCCTCTGAACCTGTATGGCAGGTGATCCTGTACTAGTGGCCTCACAAGCTATGAACCCAAACTCCCGATCAAATCTCTCTGAGAAGCTCTCTATCTCTACAGAAGTTGCCATGGGTTTGTCTTTCACTTTCTTGTTCTTCTTCTCCGGACACACAACAGCATAGTGTCCCAAATTTTGACAATTCCAACATTTGACTTTGGAATAGTCCTTCTCCTTGTTCTACTGCTTGCCTTTACCTTTGCTTTTGCCTCCACTGTTGGAAGCTTGCTTCTTTGCTCTACCCTTCTTGCCTCTTGCTAACAATGCCACATTGTCATCCTCCTCCACCTGTTTGGCTGCCCCAAGATGGTTCTTTTTTATCTCATTCTAAATGCAATCATCCCACAACCTCTCCCAATTGGGAAGGTTTTCCCATGCAACAATGCCATCCACAAAATTCTCACAAGTCTTGGGAAGACCATTCAAAGCAATCCTCACTAACTTAGTGGGTGCAATGATTTCACCTACGGCTGCCAACTCATCTCTCACTGAAGTGATCTTTGTTAGCTATGTTGTAGCACTGTTAGTCTTAGCCATTTTAATGGCCTTCAGTTTCTCCTTTAGGACCATTTTTCCGTTTTCATTTGAGCTCTGGTAAACACTGGTCAAGGTTGTCCACATCTCATGTGCATAAGTCTTTCCTCTCACATGAGGAATGACATTGCTTTGATTCCTTCCATAATCAATCTTTTTGCCTTAGCATTCTTTTTTTTAAACTTTGCCAACTATATAGGGTCAACAAGTACTACTACTGGGTTTTGTGTGGTATTTACCATAATGCCCCAGACTTTTGCTTCCTTAAAGATGCTCTGGATTCTCTCCTTCCATGCACTGTAGTTGTTTTGCCCATCCAACCTGTCTTCAACTCTCAAACCCAAAGACATGTTTCACTGTCCTACCAAATTGAAATTTTCAAATATGTGGTAAAGGTTTCTGTTTTCTGTGTAAAAATCAGCGTGCTGTAATTTTCACTTTGTTGTCCCAAACTGCACTTTTCAACCAACTAAGCTCTGATACCATGAAGAAATTTCAACCCCTGCTCTGGTTATCAGTTTTCCTTATCACTCCATGCATTTAGTTTTAAATCCAAGCCTGATAAAAATTCTAAAATGTTATCATAAATAAAACACAGCAAAATTATGACAGCCACACAGAAAATAACATAGTGACTTTTGGTCAATGTGACCTTGGAAAAACCCCCTACAACTTTTAGGGAAAACTAGTTTGAGAGCTCTTCTTTATTTCTGAAAATGATTTTACAGAGAAACTGAAATACACAGTAAAAATTCTAGCAACCGCAAATTACAACTTATCTCGATTTTCGTGCTTGAACTCCACCTCGAAAATCATGCCAATCAGCAAATAGCCAAAATAAAAAAATTTGCAGCAATAAAACAACATTAAATGTTGTACACCAGCTTCGAAAAATGTGCCCATAACTTGTTGTCCCTCTTTCTCGATTTCTATGCCTCTCCTGTTGTATGATTTTTCCTTGGGATGCGTGCCAATAAATGGTGTTGCCCAGATTTGCTGAAATGTCTTCTTGCCGCTCTCCTTCACTTAGGCACTACTCAGAAATTCTCTCCTTGCTCTTGCTTCTCTTTCTCTCAAATGCTCATGAAAGAATAAATTGATCTTTTCCTCTTCTCTTCTCCTTTTATTCTCTAAATGACCTTATGGGTTACCCTAAGATCTAATGGCTAAGATTCATTTAGATCTAGGGATGAGAATAAATGTGCATTTAATTCTCACTTTCTATTTTTTAACTCGCCCACTTAAATAAAGACCCACTTAGCCTTTTATTTTCATAGTCACTTTTTCACTTTCTAATTCTTCATTCACTTTAAAAAAGTCACCTTTCAATTAGAATGTAACTTTACCACTTATAAAGTCACTTTTAAATTAGAATGTAACTTTACCACTTATAAAGTCACTTTTAAATTAAATTGACTTTACCACTTATAAAGTCACTTTAGGAGAAAAGTCAAAAATAAATTTGGACACTTTTCCCTAGGCCAAAGATCAAAGCCTTAGGGAACCACTTGTCCTCTGGTACCCAAATTTTAACACAGACTATTGTAATTATCCTTAATGGTAGAAAGATCTTCTTTGACAGAATTTTCATCATTTTGGAACACAAAGAAGAGACCTTTCCAATCATTGGGAAGGGCTTCACATGGACCAATATCGTGAATCGGAATGGGTGGAGCACTCCCTTGTACTTCGAGCTCATTTCTAAGAATTGTAGATAATACAGGGCTTTCGTATTCACAATCATACCCAATTCCCCAATCAACATCCCAAAAATCACTCATAGATTTCTTCATCCATTTGATGATCATGATCCTCCTCAGAATCATTCCATTGCTCACTATGTTGATTAGGTTGCAGATCCTTTTCCTCTTTCTTCTTTTGAAGAATATTACTCAGAACACTTTTTACATGATTTTGGTAATATGTTTCTAGAAGGAGGGCATCAGTAGTGTTCCTATCATACTCGCATCTCATATTATTGAATCTTTTTGATGCTTCGTATAAGTGAGAGAAAATCTCCTTGGTGCTACATACTGCCAAAAGTTGCTTGCAAGACTCATCAAACTCCATCATCCTTTCTTGCAACAACTGGAGACTCTCAAGATCAAACTCCCTATCTTCATCCTTGGAGGAAATGTACCTAGGGACATCATTGTTATCTTTCAAATATGCGATTAACAACCCTTCCACATCCTCCTCAAAAGACATACTCACTAATTCATCATCCTCTTCTTCATCAATGTCTCTATTGACAACTTTCTCTTGAAGATTAGGATATTCTTCATCAAGTGAAAAACCATCTCCTCTTCCCGGATGGCCAAATCCAAGGTTAGACATATTTCTTCACTAGTTTGCAGAGTTGGTCCCTTATGACAAAGAAAGTGCACAACCAACATTGAGAAAGAGGAGATGCTTTTAGGTTCACATAATTCAAGCAAATCAGTATATGCAGCAATGGATAGGACAAATAATTCCATTTGGTCACAAGGTTGAGTTATACTTTGCCTTGAAGCAAACCTCGTGAATCTTACAATGTGACTAGCTGCAGAATGTTGATCTCCATCGAACATTTGCATATTCTTCATCGATTCTAATGTGGGATATCACGAGGCCCCTGGTAGTCGTCGGGGTGAATAAAATTGCCTTGATAAATGCTTGCTTCACCCTGCAAGCATTGACTTTAAGCTTCAATGAAGAACTAGGGCTTCGTTCTTCCAATGGAGTTGCCAAGAATGATATATCAATATTGTCATATGAAGAACAAGACACATGTCTCCTGTCCCTGGCAACAGCATCAAAATGATACTTCTCAAACTAGCAGAGGTCCTAGGAGGGGATCCTATAGAGAAACTACTAGAACAAGGGCCAACAATGGAGTAATAGCCCACTGTCACAATAGTTAGCGCTCCCTTCTCTTTACGGACTTTCACGGATGGGAGGATATCGAGTATGAGAGGAATCAAGAGGATGGATATATCAATAATGGGATAAGGAGCAATTCCTAAAGCCTATTCATAAGAGAGACTCAATCAAATGGCTTACTTGCTTTAGAAGCAAGGTGGTAGGTTCTCTAGGAAGGACTAAGGGGGTACTTAAACCTAGGTTTGGAGAATCTCCCTTGACAAGATGTATTCCAGACCTAAGGATCCCTAAGGAGAAATCATTTCTATGCAATCCTTGTAGAGTTTGAATTACGAAGTTGTGGGACCACAAAGAACCCAAGTGGACCCAAACTAGGTCAAGGGTGTGGAGTTGACCAATAACGGAGAGCCTTGACGAGGTTAGGGAGGAGAATAAGATCAAAGGAGCAATCTTCTTTCGAAATTCAAATGCAATGATCCAAATGAGGGCAACACAAAGCACCCTACGGAGAGGAATGATCCTTGGGCTAGGGCTTACAATATCTCGGTATTCCAGCATCGAATTGAGCTCAAAATTGGAGGACCCCTTGAGAATACCCCAGCACAATTGTGGACCAATTTTCAAGGGCTTTGGATGGCTGGAAATGATTTCGCTTGATGCCTTAGGAGATCTTCTAGGGTTAGGCCTAGAATTGGAAGACATGAAGAAAAGAAGGGTAATTTTGACCACCAAAGTGACGCAAGGATTAGTGCCTTGCTTCTTGGGCTTAATGGAGTCAAAATACACCTAGGTCGAACATTTTCTTATGTTAAGGAGACCTACTTGACCTTCGCTACCCTTTCCAAGTGCATCAACTAGGTTATTAGGGTTTTATACTTCAAATTTGCAAAGGAGATGAAGTTTCGAGGTCTTTCAAACTACGAGGTAGCTCTAGGAACATTCAACCACTCCCTCAAACAGCAACGCCTACATTAAATCACTTATTCAAGGTTTCCAGAAGAATTCCGCATCACTTTAACCCATACAACAAAAATGATAAGAATACCATGCATTAGACAAGATAACAAGAATAGCTTTAAAATTTCACTTACGTGAGAGAGAGAGTATATCTATTCATCAACTTCACATTAGAAAGAAGCTCCAAACACAATAGTGCAAATCCAAACATCATAGTGCACTGTGCATCAAGAAAGTCCAAAAATTTCATCCCAAAAACAAGTGCAAAAATCTCTCAAGACATACTAATCCAATCCAAGTGATTATGAGAGGAATGAATGAGCCTCTCATCTAATTATGCAATCCAATAGGGGATTCGAATGGCCTAATTTGCCTAATTTAACCTCAAATAATAAAATAATGTACAATAGTGATATAACTTGACCATAAGCCCGCCAAGATAGCTCCAAAATAGAAAGATAAGCCTCTCAAGAGGGAAAAATGGTAAACATGATGAGTCATTGGGCCATTTAGAATGACTAGCGGGGTCTAAAGTGTGCCAAGTTGAGATAATAGGCTCCAAACATAGTGTTCAAGGGGTTGGCCCCTTGATATCCAAACAAGTCATATGTGGTGTCCCCAAGTGGGTGTGGGCTCACGATGACATCCTCATGGGTCTCCAAGTGGATTGATAACGCATGTAAACTATCTGTAAGGGCTAGAATGATGACATAAGCCCTCCCTTTGTCTCCCATGGTGAGACACATCCTCATCTGGGCCCTGGAACATCTACCAAGTGTATGGTACAAGTGTTAAGTCAGTTGGGCATTATGATTCACGTGCATCATCCTCATCCAAAAAGGTGGAACATGAGCAGTCAATGAATGGTGTTAGGGGATCCATGAAGTGCTCTCTACTATGGTGGAGGCCCATGGCTCTCAACGCTCACCCTACAAGTGCCATTATGACCCTCTAAAGGGCTTGGACCCCATATAAGGAGACCAAACCCCAAATGGAGACCCACCTACAATCTTGTATAAGATTCAATGCGCCCCCTCACCTCCCAGTACAACAAATCATTAAAGTAATCAAGTATAAGATCTTACAAACCATGGTAAATAAGTGGACACTTCATAGTGGCATGCCCTTCCATAGTGGGTTTTGGCATCTACAGGTGTCTCCAACCTCAATAAGGAGGTTAACCATGGACACTATTAGGTGTTTTCGGCTTCTAAAGGGGGTGACATGTCCATGGTGCATCCATCAAATGGTAGGTGGCATGTGATATAGTGATGGAATGGAGTGGGGCAAGAAGGGGAACTTTCGAGCCATATGTCATGGTACAGGGGTAGCTAAAAAAAAAGGAAGCCCACACTTGGGTATATGGATGTAGGAGGGAGCAATTGTTGTTGATTTGGGGTAGCACTGGATGTGCTCTAGCCACGAAAATTGGAGAGGCTAAAACGCATGAGATCTTCAAAACCCAAAAATGGTTTGGGCAAAATCTAACCAGTGTGGGAGATATTAAAATAATTAATATTTTTAATGGAGTCGCTAAGTCTAAACTTAGGGAAAATAAAATCTTAATGTGAATTAATATAAAACTGAGTTAGAATGGTCCAAAAGTCATGGATCAAGCCAGATCTAATCTTAGCCGTTGATTAGGGACTTAATCTCAGCCGTTGAATTGTCAACGAGAAAAGCATAAGAGGAGGCTTGAGGATCACTTGGAGAACACATCGAATTGATCAAGGATTCGATTTTCTGGGGCAGGGCTTGCTGAGGAAATTGAAGGAGTGATCAGAGTTGCAGTTGAGGGGCAGTGAATGCAGTAGCAGAGAGGAAGAGATAGTACCGAGAGCATTAGCGCAGAAGCCAGGAGAGGGTTCATGCAGAGCTAGCTAGAGGCCACGCAGAAGCAGCCAGAGGCCACGCAAAGGCATCCAAAGGCCATGCAAAGGCAGCCAGAAGCTGCGCAGACCCTGAGGAGGGCCAGCGTGGGAGACGCAGAGGCTCCACAAGCTGACGGAGAGCCCAGAGATGCTGACGCTGGGCCAGAGGGCTAGCGTGGGAGACATAGAGGCTCCACAAGCTGATGGAGAGCCCAGAGATGCTAACGTTGGGCCAGAAAGGCTGACGCTGGGCCAAAGAGGCTAACACAGACCACAGAGGCTGATGTCGAGAGATTTCGTAGGGTAGATTGGGGCTGATATCTATCTCCAACTGAGAGGTACTACTGCCTAGGGCATTCTCTGTTGGGTGAGCAATTTCTGGCACCCAGATTGTATTCTGAAACTGCTTAATAATAAAACCCTTTGATAGCTGCACTGGTTTTCCCGCATTGGGTTTTTCTGGGGACATTAGTCCAAAAATAACGGTGCCACTTATGTGCTTGTTTTTCCTTCAATTGATGATCTATATGTGTTGAGATTGTACTTGTATTTATTTTCAGTACTTACATGGTAAATAACTTGTTAATTAACAGAACAAGTAGGAGGAAATAAATCAGAAAGTACAGGAAGGATTTCTAACAGTTAGACTTAAAAATTCCAACATGGTATCAAAGCGTTGTTGCAGATCACAGGATAACTGAGCGCATCAGCCGAGCAGAGCAGCAACAGCATAAACAGTTGTCCCGAGTGACAAAAGTTGTTTCTAGCAGAAAAGCAGCAAGGAATGGGTGACGCAGTGCCTGTGTCATCAGTTCGAGCCGGAAAGAGAATCAGCGCAGTGGCAGAGAGGAGAAGACCTAACCTACGCAATGCCCGGTCATCTTTCTCAGTGAGGAAGGAATGATGCCTGTGGCCAGGAGGTGCAGATTTTGTTGGTGTCGGGATTGCGCAGACCCTAAAGCCTCTAACCTTTAGTTTGTTAGGCCATAGAAGGCTGTGGGTAAGTTGTAGAGTGAAGCTAGAGGGGTATTGTGGTCAGAATAGTACCTAACAGGGAAAGACCAAGGAGGGAGTTGTTGTTGAGGATATCTAGCCAAGAAATCTGGATCAATGGTGCAGCTGCACTAACGATTGGAGTGGGGGCATCTCAACATTGGCAAAGGGGTTTCCAGGACGGAAATTGAGGCTCAGATGGAGTCACACCGAGAACTTCCAGGAGGGAAGTAGAAAGACTCGAAAGAGTCGAAAGAGGAGCAGCGAAATGGCAGTGAATGGGGTAAGAGATCAGGACAGACTGGATGGAGCCTCAAACTTTGTAGTCTGGAAGGCCAGGATCTTCTTCGTTCTAGACAGGAATCGTCTCAAGCACTTCGCCTTGAACATGATAACGATCCCAGTTGACCCGACCGAGAACGAAAAGTAACAGGAGGCAATGGCGAGGGCCAAGAGTATCATCCTTGACGGGGTCAAGGACCATGTAGTACCACATATTGCCGAAAAGGACACGGCAAATGTGATGTGGGAGGCCCTGACGAAATTGTATCAGCATACTTCCATGCAGAGAAAGATGCTACTAGAAAGTCAGCTATAGTCATACCAGATGCAGAAGGGAGAACAGATAGACACCTTCCTCGGTCAATTGAAGGAGATCGGGGATCAGCTGATTTCCATAGGGGCCACGCCAGATGAGGAGATGATGGTGAGGAACGCATTGAACGCAATCTCAGAGGATTGGGAGGTATTTGTTCAGGACATACTAGGTAGGTCGACCCTTCCAGATTGGGAGGAACTGTCGGCAACTCTTCGTCAAGAAGAGATCAGAAGGTTAACCAAGGCGGGAAGCAACGGGAAGGGGGTCAGAATCAAGGAGGAAGAGGAGGATGTTGCCCTAGCATCTGAGGAAAAGCAAGAGAAATGAAAGAAGGACCTCTCCAAGGTCAAATGCTTCCACTATGGGAAACTAGGTCACTATGCGAGCCAATGTCCGAGGAAGAAGAGCAAGGGAAAGGCTTCTGAGACCAAGGTTGTGTTATGAAACCAGCTCACAAAAAGATAGAAAAGAGAGATCAACGCCTTCAAAATAAGCCTCTTCGAGGGGGCAACCTCCCTTACATTATACAAATGAATAATTCTTGGACGATACAAATGACAAGACCTCCTTTCAATATATAGGAGTCTAAGGAGTCATAATATAATCAAAGCTGACATAACAATAATAATGTAAGGGCACAATAATAACAAAATGGCTTCTATGGGCCACAATAAACAATATGGGGACTAATGGGCACAACATATAATAGGGGGTTGCACTAATAACAATAAGGGTTACACTAGTATGTATAGGACCTAACATGCCCTCCTTGCAAAAGTGTTGTCTCAATGCTATTAGTTTCTGATGTTTCTGTATAAAATTCTTGTCCTAACCATGTGGAAATCTTCAGCGGGTAAGTTCTTCCACTTGATTGAGATACCTGAAATTGATTGGATTTCGTAGTTGTCGGGTTCTTGTTCTTATGACTTGCTCCAGGTTCCAAATAATGATTTTTCCTTTCTGTACGTTCTAGCCAATATTGGTTGACACTCGACTCTTCCTCATTATGTAAGGTCGTTATTTCTTAAGTGCATATAGTTTGCCAACCATTTCATTCTCATAAAAGCTATTGTGTAAATACTTTCCTTTGATTGGACGACTTTCGAAAGCAATGGGTCTTTCTTCTTGCATTAAAACATCACCAATTCCATTTCTTGATGCATCATATTCCACAATAAAGGTTTTTGTGAAGTATGGCGTAGCTAAGGCTAGTGCTTGGCACATTGCCTCTTTAAGATGTTCAAAGGCCTTTGTTTCTTCTGGAGTCCATGAAAATGCATCTTTCTTCAATAATGTTGTTTTCGAAATGTCTTCATTCTTCATTCTTATTTGATGATATCCTAAACGAAGATCCAACTTGGTTAAGTAAATTAATCCATGCAATTCATCCAATAACTCATCAATGATAGGAATGGGAAATTTATATTTAATAGTGAGTTTGTTGAGCTCTCTATAATCCGGACACATGCGCCATGACCCATCCTTTTTGTGCATCAATACTACTGGAGCAGAGAAAGAACTTTGACTAGGTTGAATTATACCAGCGTCTAGCATTTCTGAAACCATACGTTCAATTTCTTTCTTTTGGGCAAAGGGATATCTGTAACGCTTGATATTTGGAGGAATGCTTCCTGGAATCAAATGAATAGAATGATCATGAACATGAATAGGTGGGATGCCTTTGGGAGTCTAAAATACCTTTGAATGATTGTCCAAGACTTTTTGTAGATATAGAGAAATAGATGATTTCGATGTGGGAACCTCTAGCGAACATAATTGTGCAATTATGCCTCGTTTTTCTTTTTTTAGAAGCTTTGTCATTTCATTAAAGCTAATTATCTTTCCCAGTTTCCCTGTGATACCCCTTAATTCAACTTTCTTTCCTTCCGAAGAAAATTTCATGAACAGTTCTTGGAAATTAAAAGCTATTGTACCCAAGGATTGTAGCCATTGGACTCCTAGTACAACATCAGCACCACCCATTGGAATGGAAAGCAATGGGCTATTCAATACATATTTTCCCATGGATAGCTTGATATTATGGAACTTTCCATAGCAATTAATGGTTCCTCCACTTGCAACCATCACTTGACAATCTTGTGCTGGATATAGGAAGAAATTCAATTCTTTGGCTATCTTATAATGAATAAAATTATGGGTACTACCCGAATCAATCAACAGTATTACCTTTTTTTTCTTGATATGTCCTTCTATCTTGATAGTTTGAGGAGTGGTAATTCCAGCCAATGCATTACAAGATATGGTCGGATTCATTTCTTCTTTATCTAGGGTTTGTTTTTGGAGTATATGCTCTTCTTTTGACATTTCTTGTTCCTTTTCTTCTTCCTCTTCACAATCTATATAGAATAATTTCTTCTCGGCACACTTATGACCTTTAGTGTATTTGCTGTCACAACTGTAACAAAGCCCTTTTGCTCTTTTTTCTTCCAATTGTTCTGGTGTCAACCTTATAGGTTGTGGAAGGCTAGGGGCAACAACACTTCCATCTTTATAGTTATGGGTGGTAGGCTTCCTGGTTGCCATAATTTTGCTTTTCATTTTTCTTGATAACTTGAATGCCTTCTCCAATGAGTCAGGTTCCCAAAGGCGAACGTCATGTTGGATGTTATCCTTTAAATTCCCTATGAACATATCAATCCTATGCTCCTCTGGAATATTTTTTACCCTTATATTCAAGTTTTGGAAGTCCTCAATGTGCTCCCTCATTGAACCCTTTTGTTTGAGGTTTATCAATTATCTAAAAAAAGTGTTGTTTTTTGTATCCTCATAATGTGTTGTCATTTCTTCCGTAAAAATTGCCCAAGTCACAATTTGTTTACGAGAGCAAAGCCTTTGATACCATAAAAATTGGTTTGGTTCCAAATATAAAGTTGCAATGCATACCTTTTGTGTGTTTTGCACATTATGGAGATCGAAAAATTGCTCCATCTGTAGTTTCCATGTTACGGGATCCTTGCCTTCAAACTTCCTCATATCGACCTTTGGAACATGGTGGGTCTTTGTTCCAATGTTAGAGTCTATGAAATCAGGATTAACATTTCTTTTGTTCTCATCATGAGTTTGCTCTACAACATTTTCGCCATTAATAGGTCTTTCTTGTAGCAACTTTGTCAAACCTTCCTTCAATCCTTCAATGTCTTTCTTCAAATCTTCCATGTTTTCATTCTTCAAATGATGATTAATGTTCCTTTTGTTCTCATTATGAGTTTCCTCTCCTACCTTTTTCCATTAGAAAGCCTTTCTAGTAACAATGTTTTCATACCATCCATCTTAGCTTCCATGCTGTCCATCTTAGCTTCCACGCCATTCATCTTAGCTTCCACACCATTTATCTTAGATTCCACGCCATTTATCTTAGCTTCTGTTAGCTTTTGTGAGAGTGACATTTGTTGCACTTGGTCTCATAATTTTGATATATAATGTAGCATTTCTTCCTCTTCTTCATGAGTCATGCTAGAGCTCTTAGGTTGTTTCCTAGATGTTTCCATTTTCTTTCTTCAGGGCATTAATTACTGATAATAATGCTTCATTATGCCCTTTGAATTCCTTCAAACTAATTTTTCAAACCAAGCTTATGCATATATTTAAAAAAAATACACACCTTTTTTCACTTTGTAGGAGCTCGATATTGAATCTGATGTATCTCTATAATTTTGGATCATCCAGTTTTGAAATTGCGACTTGCAATACCCCTCTACGTCCTCTTTGCAATGCCACCAGTCTGATCAAATTTAGATTCTCCAAGACAGATTTATGCACAATATCCCAAGATGACCTGATTATATACCTTTTCAAAAGAGAGAACTTGTATGAAGTGACATGTGTCATTGTTTTTACCTTAGGATCTAAAAAATATACACAGGAAACTATAGTCCGTCCTCTTTCTGTAACTTCTTACGAAATTTCAATCTGATGCTCAAAACAAAAGTTATGACTATTTTCCCCAGGTCACTTGTTTGGAATGTAATTCATAAGTCTGCAAAAAGACCAACTTCCTCAAATCATATCTCCACAAATATTGCGCAAAAAGCTCTCAAATTTAGACCTGAGGTTCAGCGCGATTTCGTCTCAAATGGGTTTGTTTTGTTTTGTTTTATTTTTTTTTGTTTTTGTTTTTTGTTTTTGTTTTTGTTTTGTTTTTGTTTTGTTTTGTTTTGTTTTTGTTTTGTTTTGTTTTGCTTTTTGTTTTTTTGTTTTTTGTTTTTTGTTTTTTGTTTTTTTGAAAAAAATTTATAGTGAAAATACCACAATGACCTATTTGGAGTAGCAAAACCCTAGAATCCAAAGCTATGATACCAAATGTTATGAAACCAGCTCACAAAAAGATAGAAAAGATAGATCAACGCCTTAGAATTCAGCCTCTTCGAGGGGACAACCTCCTTTACATTACACAAATGAACAATTCTTTGATGATTCAAATGAAAAAACCTCCTTTCTATATATAGGAGTCTAAGGGTTGACAATATAACCAAGCCGACCTAACAATAATAATATAAAGGCACAAAAATAACAATAGAGGGATTCTATGGGGCACAGTAATAACAATATGGGGACAATAGGGGCACAACAATATTAATAAGGGATACAACTACAATAGTAATGGGGGAATCACTAGTATTATAGGGACCCAACAGACTAACACTCCTTTCAGTGTTAACGATTCATTAACCTTCAATAATCCTTTCGGTTGGAATCCACTTCTAAGTTCAATCCCACCTTTACCATAAGGCAGGGGTAACATTTCTGGTTACTATTCAATAGCTAGGGGCATTCCTGCATGGACTCAACCCATGGTACAATGAGATCTTTCTTTTATTGATTCTATTCATGTTGGTGTTTATCATGTTAATGCTAGTCCCATTATCGTAAAAGGTGGTAGTCCTACGCTTAACCTACCTTATATCACCAACAATGTCCCATATCCTAGGTCTATTGCATCTCATTGAGGCCTTCCAACTCAACCATCAATACCTATTGGAGGCAACCTCTATCATAGAAAATTTTAGGGGCGACTGTTCGCCCTTTGGTGAAATTAAGGGGTTTTAAATTTTTAGTGGGCGAATATTTTGTATCATAGTACATTTTTACAAATCAGCTCAAATAGCCCACCTTTTATTAAGGGAGAGGGTAAGAAAGGTAAATTTAGCCCTTGAAATTAGGAGTTAGAACCTTCCATTCGCCCATTTTCAAGAATAGGTTTTATTTAAGTGAATCCATTCGCCCATTTTCAAGAATAGGTTTTATTTAAGTGAATCCTTTGGGCCAAATACCATATTTATAAAAGAGGTATGGTAAATTAATAAAAATATAAATAAATGAGAAGTATGGTAAATAAATAAAACATTTTTTATATTTACTCCATAAGTCACCTTATATACATGCAAGGGTGTAAGAAAATAAAAATATAAGTAAAGTGGATGTATGGTAAATAAATAAAAATATAAATAAACTAGACGTATGGTAAATAAATAAAATCTCTTTTTATATTTAGT